>CAIGQW010000532.1:5439513-5454242 GCA_903798125.1 Danio choprae
TATTATATTATATTATATTATATTATATTATATTATATTATATTATATTATATTATATTATATTATATTATATTATATTAGAACACATCTTTGACCAATAAACAATAACTATCTGAAAGCCAGTAATATAAAAACAACTTTATTTGACTTAATTATACATATTTTAAATATCATCATAACAGACATCATTAATCCTTAGTTATTCAAGTCATTAATATCATCTAATATCATGTTAGAATTTTACAACAAATTTTTGTACACTTTGTTTTCCAAAAAAACTAAAATATACACAGTGTATAAACCTACATTTATTTTACATTATATATTTATATAATTTATATTATATTTACATAACATTATATAATTGCTATAATATAACCACAGACATATAACACTAAGAACGAGCTATCATTATATACATAGCTATAAAGGAGCTTGTGTTTTGAACATACAGCCCCCCTGCGCTTTCTAACTAGAGCTGAAGTTTGTCACTGGTTCATTAGTTCTTATTAGAGAGAGCACATTATCAGCCATCGCTCTCCCCAGTAGTTCCTTATTCATACGTATATTCATAAAAGGCCCGAATATGTCGACACAACCAAGCTAATTTGGAATTTCTGCATGTGATTTATCTTCTATTCTAAAGATATCTGGCAATGAAAAGACAATGAAAGTATGCATGAGGTGTGTGGGTTCAGCCTGTATTGATGTATTATGGCCAGTGTTTGAGTTATATGGCGAGGGGGAAGGGAAACGCGAACCCTCATCAGCAGTTTGTTCCACTGGGTTTCATTCCAGTCTCTACACACTGATTTGACCCCATTGTCACAAACACACACACCAAAAATATCAGACCGCAGCTCATACAGCATACACACTGAGTGAAATGATTGTGCTACACATATTTATACACACAAAACATGCTACACACAAATACAAACACCACAGACATCAGATCGAGTGAAATCATTATACTACACACATGTAGACACAAATAAATGAACATGCTACACACACACACACACACACACTCAACGCTTGAGCGCTCTAACACAATGACACAATGAGATTGATTCAGCCTCTTAAAGCGGGCACATCATCATTAAATTAAATAATGTCACAGGGACTCATGGAAAATAGATTCTCTCTGGCATCTTCTCTTCATCATTCACAGTCTCAGACCAAACACATTCCTGCTCTCTCCTCTTCTGCACACAGCTTAATGTAAAAAAACATCCAGAAAAGGCCTTTTTTTACTTTTTGGTGAACAGATTTTAAAACGGATTCCAGCATTCTGTTATAATACGCGGTAACGCATTGATTTGTGTCATGTCAAGATAAACGTATCCATCGCTATATAAGCTGAGATATATTTTATGACTGGGATAAGGGGAGGATTTTTATTGTTTAATTTGACAGGAAAAGCCCTGTTTATACAGAGAGTTAGCCTCCACAAATGAGACCAAATAATAGTAGTAGCTTCAACTCTTAAACTGTAAGCCAAATCGTTTTTGGCAATAGACAAAATCACATTGTATGAGATGAAATTATCTATTTGATTTTATTTTATGAATATTAAATAAAGATCATGTTCCGTGAAGACATTTACTAAATTTCCTACTGTAAATATATTTAAACTTTGACAACTTTAAAGGTGATTTTTCTAAGTATTTATTTTGTTTTATACTCAGATTCTAGATTTTCCAATTCTAAATTTGTATCTCATCCAAATATTGTCCTTTCCTAATGGATCCTTTTCACATTTCTGGGTTTCTCAGCAGCGGAAGTCATCATAGTTGGGTAACCTTAGAGCGCAGTGAACAGGAGAGCACAAAAACTACGATCCTATTTGCTCAAATAATAATAATTTTAAAAAAAACCCTCAATGATAGTGTTATCAAAACTTTCAGAAAAAGGAAAAAAAAATAGTGTGAGACTTATAACGGCAGCTAGAAAACAGAACAACGTTAAATTTGCTGACGCTGCATTACAAACACCTTGCAGAAGCGCTAATACATTTTTTTGTCATTTGATGCAAAGATGATAAAACATACATAAATGCATAGAAATGTAGATACTTGTTTTACAAATCTGAATATGAAAAACTTTTAAAGGATTTAAGATGCTGATGACAGCTAAACGCATCATACAGTAACAGTCTTGGGAATAAACCATACATCAATGGAAAGCTAACTGTTTTCACTTTCGGATAATGCATAAAGCTCGATTTCTTTGGCTCTTTTTTTGCGGTCCAAATATTTGAGATATTTTATTTAAATATTATCAAGAACTATATAGTGTGAAAGTTCAGCCATTACCGATTTCATCTCAGTAACAGTTTTATACTATAATCATTGAAAATGTTGCTTGCTTCTGTGTTTGAAATGAAGAGCTGCTTTTTGTTAGTTAGTTAGTTAGTTAGTTAGTTAGTTAGTTAGTTAGTTAGTTAGTAAGTAAAAGAAACATGAACTGACAATGTACAATAAGAGAAAAAGTACTTAGCAGCTTTGTAACATAATTTACAACCAACAATATTGTTTGAAATTACAATAAAAAAGTCAATAGAAGTCATTCTGTTTCTAATTTAAAAGCTGTCAGAGCAGAGGTCAAGGTCATATAACAGAAATGTAAAAGAAGAAATTAAACGAAATGAAAATGAAAAGATATTATTATTAAAGAATATTCACACTGATGATGAGGATCATCATCTTTTTTCATCTTTTTAATTATCTTTTTTTTTAAGAAGCAAATATATAAAAGATTAGTCCATGTAACATGCTTTATATTCTATGTTTTGGTGGTATTTAACAGGGTTTGATGAAAAACAAGCTTAAATGTAATGTATTTGACTGTTTTTTCTTGCACTACTGTGTGTTCACTCTATTAGCACTGCCGTTCACTCAAACAAGATTAATAACGTGAAACACAATTCCTAGAAATCCCTCATAAAAGAATCTGTGCAGTTCTTTCACTAAATATCTCGGGTTGTCAGATGACAGTCAGAATGACAGTTGACAGATGAATGCTGTTGTGACGAATTGATCTATTTTCTTCAAAGAAGATTGTATTTTGAGTCAGATTTCTGTTTATCTTGATCTCTTGGTGAGCCGGAGTGAACGTCCAGGCTAATAGTCTCATAAATGCGCAGTCATGCAAACAGTCAAGGTCAGATTTAGTTAAATAATACATTAAATTTCACTATGTTTTTCCACCAAACCCTAATGTATGCCAGAAATCTCAGAAAATGTGTCACTTTGCATCATTCTGTGATTTTTTTTTGCATGTACTGCTATTAATTCTCCTTTTTATATAAAACATTCGAACATGGCAGGAGTACAGGATGACTAAGTTTAAATGTTTATGTAAAATGCCCCATTAACAATATCATTTGTTTACTAGACTATACCTTATTTTAAAAGAGTTGACATTTTACGATCCCCATTAACAAACATGAAAAAAAAGATAAAAAGACTTCTTGAATACCTTATTCAAGAGACGATGTTTCTTTTTTAACTAATATGTAGTCAACTTAAGAAAAAAATGTTTACTTTGAAATATTTTGCCTATGCTGCATATGTTAGAGTTTGTATCATTATTCACCGTTTATGTTTTACACATACTGTATGAACAACACAGATGGCTCCAGTTAGAATTACCTTCAGAATGAGATCATTTAGTGCATCTCAGCGTTTCAAAAATACTCCGCAAGCCTTTACTGTATGTAGAGATGGCAGTAATGTAAGGTAATTTTGCTGTAGTATAGGACAAATGTTAATAAAAAGGCATATAGTACAATCTACTAAACTCGGTTCATCATCCATAGATCTGCAATAGAACAATTAAAGGCATTTATAAATAAGGTAAAATCTTTTTAGTAATTAGATCCAGCAAGCTTTGATAATGGATGATGTGGCCACGGAGACGACAATTAAATAAATAAGTGCACTTGATTACGATGGCATTCACACACATCCATCTGGTCTTAAAATAACGCAATGAGTGACAGATCGCAACATCTTATAGCATACGAATATAGGGTAAAATGGGGAATTTCAGCTGAACATCAACATTTGTACGATTTGGAGATTTTTGAGGTTAATTGGTTTCATTTTGTATTTATACAACACGGTTCATGTTCATGTGTTGATTATAAGTTGTATAGTAATTATTCATTCATTTATTCATTTTCCTTTGGCTTAGTCCCTTTATTCATCAGGGGTCGCCACAGCGGAATGAACCGCAAACTTATCCAGCATATGTTTTACAGAACGGATGCCCTTCCAGCTGCAACGCAGTACTGGGAAACATCCATACACACTCATTGACACACATACACTATGGCCAATTTAGTTTACCCAATTCACCTATACTGCATGTCTTTGGACTGTGGGGGAAACCGGAGCACCCGGATGAAACCCACGCGAACACAGGAGAACATGCAAACTCCACAAATGCCAACTGGCCCAGCTGAAACTCGAACCAGTGACCTTCTTGCTGTGAGGCGACAGTGCTAACCACTGAGCCACCGTGTCACCATATAGTAATTAATGAGTTCATTTTCTAGCTTTTTCCGCTTTTTTTCTTCAATGTTGATTTGTTTTCAACTGCGAGCTTAATGGCAAAAACGGGGCAGTTTTGAATTTCATTGTGCGGGTAAAAAATGGCATTGGCAGGTTGACTAAATTTGGCCGGTTTTGAAACGTAGCTTCTATTTGCAACTTGCTCAACAAAACATAACTGTGTGCTCCTACTCCATTCAGTTAGTAGTGACCATTGCATAGCGCAAACTGCGTGGGCCCACCCGCAAGAGGAGGTGAAGGAAAGTTGTATCAAAATCTGACTCCCTCACGCGTGCACTTGCGCATCACACAGCGCCTGCAGTTAAACTCAGAGGTTTTTCATGACCTTTTCATCGATTATTTTTTCCACAACTGACAGCAAGAACAAACATTGAACCGTTGTCTGATTGACAAGCAGCACCTAACTATGTTCAAAAGAGTTGAAAACACCAAATAGGACGAATTTATACCCCATTTTGAAAGTATAACATACTCTATTAGGTAGTGTAATCTACATAACATTAAGTGCAGTGTTATGGTTATGTTGTGGTTCTGTGACTGCTAGTGTTGGTTGCTGTATGGTTAAAAATTATGACAGTTAAAGTAACTTGGCTAAATTAGAATTTTAATAATTTAAAATTAAATAAAATATTAATCCAATATGGGTAAGCTAAATTGTCCGTAGTGTATGTGTGTGAATGGGTGTGTGTGGATGTTTCCCAGGGATTGGTTGCAGCTGGAAGGGCATCCGCTGCGTAAAACATATGCTGGATAAATTGGCGGTTCATTCCGCTGTGGCGACCCCAGATTAATAAAGGGACTAAGCCGAAAAGAAAATGAATGAATTAATCCAATACTTTGTGCGTTTTTTGTGCGTTTTGGACAGCTTTTGGGCTGGAAAAGTAAGCTATATCTGGCAACAATGGAGGTGCAACAGGCAGTTAAAACGCTCAGGGTGCATAAGCAGCGAGCAAAATGCTCGTGGCCGTTAGTAAACCATTAAAAAAAGGCGTCTCTCAACGCAAAAAGCACATTCGTTTCCATTGTTTCCATAAAGTTTCCATTATGCTTGCCTTGTTTATTGTTGTAACAGTCAGCTGTTCTATAAACTTAATGGAAACACAACTAATATACATGTGTACATTTTCCCATTTCTTGCAAACTTTGAAAAGATTTGCTTCACGTTAAGATGGAAACCCTGCTAGCGGCAACAACAATGGCAGAATACATGTGTGTTTGTGCTGCAGAAGAGCTATTGCATGCAAATGCCAACCTTCACCAATATAGAACTCCTTTCTAAGTTGTTTGTGTAGCCTTGTATATTTACAGTATTGTAAATATACAAAAAATGTCTCCGTCAAGGATTTTAAACAACTTTGCTTGATTTTCCGAAGTGCCGTTTTCACGTCACATCTGTAAAGGAGAGATGTTACATCGATAACAAAATGTTTTCCTCAAATGCAAAAATGTTAAATAAAATAATATTTGTTCCATATAGAGCCAACACATCAATTTGATTGGTATTATTTATTTGTCTATTGTGCAGTTTAATTCACAGAAAATCTACAAAGTATGTTGTTTACTGTAATCTCACATACTTTATGGTCACATCCATAACGCAGATTATTTCCCTCATTTAAAATATAAAACACGTTTACAGATTTATAGTTTTTTGATCACTTAACTCTGTGGTTAGCTGTTTTGAAAAGTATACATATGCTTCAATTTGCTGTTAACATACTGTACATTCGCTGTAAATTTTTTAATGCAGACGTAACATCCATAGCACTGAAATTGCTAAGAAGCTACTGAGCTTAATAGCTTTACCAAAAGCAAATCGCCATGTTCATCTTGTGTTGGTTTGTATACAGCTCACAAGGTTTATGATCATGCACCATATCTTTTTTGTGTGTATCTCTATGTGAGAATTACAGCGCCACATACAGGTCTGGCACCTATACTTCATGGTTTTAGTTCATATGGTTTGAGATTTTTTTTTCAAAAAGAAAGAAAAAAAAGATTGGATAGGGTAAGCTCTGGCTTTGTCTGGATGTAGCCTAAGTAAACGTAACATCTGTAACCAATACCTGAAGCCATCAAGCCAAACAGCTCATTGACTTAATGACCTCTGAAGTTGAACTGGAGAATCTGTTGAATTTACCCCAGGGCTCCAGAAGCCAATCTCTCGCCATAACAAGACCTGCCTGTAGGCCAAAGACAAGCTGGGTGGTCACGGATGAAGCTGTTAAAAGTGACTATAATATCTGGGTCACATGATCTTTACTACTGTGGTCAGCTTGATGTGGCATTTCTTGTATATGGACAAAAATCCTGGGTCATGGACAATTGCAATCAAAGGACAGTCTATCCATTAAAAATTCTGACAAATTTTAACTTAAACTTTCTATACGTTTCACACATTTAGACCACATCCAGGCCCATATCCAGCTATGAAGTCACAGAGGTCCGGACCTCTGAATTTTCATGTTCAAGGAAAAAAAAAAAAAAAAAAAAAAAATTAATTAAATTCTAGGAATGAAAAAGGATTTCTCTGGTGGAAAAAAATTAAAAAAAAAAAAATAAATAAATAAAAATTCACATTCCTGACTCACAGCAGCTCTTATTTGGTAAATGTTTTTCAGGTTGGATGGTTTTATTTGTGTTAGCATTATCTGGCAACACTGACAGGAAGTACAAAAGGATTTGTCAATAAGACAAACGTAATGATATTATCTGTATTAAACGGTGTCAAATGCCTTTAATAACATAATCCTTGTGCAACATCTGTAGAACAACAGAAGTTGAAACATGGCTAGGACATGTTATTTAGCTAACCATTTACAGTTGAAGTCACACTGTGCAGAGTATAAGTTACCATTCACTTATTTTTTCACAAATTTTCAAACCCTGGCTATGACCACAAAAGCATATACATATATATATATATATATATATATATATATATATATATATATATATTAGCGCAAGCAACTTATTGCAACATTAGTTATGTTTTAAAATTAAGCACCCTCCTAATTACCAACAGTGTTGTGCATGTTCTCATGAAATCACATTTGTCCAGCTTTACCAATCAAAACTACAGCACAATATGTAGACTTTTTAGAGTACTTACTCACGGTTTTCCCCAATTCAAAAAGCTTACATTTATCCATGCATGCTCATTAAGTGTGTTTTTGTCACAGCCACACAAGGAAGACAAAGGATAAACTTCAAGGGTGTTTATTCTTAGTGATGCACAACAGTAGCAAGGTGAAGCAGGTGAATGGCATGGCAGAGGGCGAGCGATCTCACACACACAAACAGTTCATCTGGTAAGTTCAGTTCATAGGTAAACACCAACATAAGAATTGTCACTTCCCTTAAACAGGCGTGTTGGCATCCATAGGAGAACATCCACGGAAGAGTACAGGAGAATTCAGGAAAGCCAACGAGGAGAACCATGCGCCTTTGATTCCAGCCGATGAGTGATTGAGTGAGTGAGTGAGGTGAGTATTTATAGTGCATGGGTGATTGCAGGTGATTAGTAATCAGGTGAAGGTTCACGGGTGTGGTGTGTGGTGGATGGTGAGTGAGAGCGGCGATTGGGACTGCAGGAACGAGCCGAGGATGTTTCTCCGTAAAACGAGCAAAATAATTTGCCAGTGGAGTTAGCAAAATAATCTGGTTTTTATTTGCTTGTTTTTAAAAAACTCACTTCATTTTCTTATATTATTACTTAAAACGAGACAATATTTTTTAATATTTAGAAAATGTTTCTTGATTTAAGAATTTTAAGATATTTGGACTAGAAACAAGACAAAAACTCTAAGAAAGAAAAGCATTTTTAAAGTGTATGTTCAGGTGCATGCAGTCCAGAGCTAATCATAGACAGAGGGCTAAACCCCGAGTTGACAGAGAATGTTTATATCAAGCGTTGTGAAACAACTTAACCTGATTTTAACCAGGTTGGATTTTTTTGATTATGTTAACCAAAACATTGCAACCTGTAGTTTGTTCAACTCATTTTGTGCAACAGGCCTCAGGACTGCATTCTGTGTTTTTACACACTCACGTCATTATCTGGTCTAGCATTAAAAATGCTAAGGACAAACCTTTCTTGTTTGGTAATCGCTTACTTTCATGTAAATATACACAAAAGGTCAAGTCTACTGCTGGTTTCATATTTCTTGGGGTCAGAATGGAGTGTGCAGATCTTTCGCAAAATTGTTGTGTTTACAGGTATCAGGTTGCTACAATGTTCGTAAAAAAGGAAAAACATTTGACTGGATTTGTTTCAAAAAGTTCAAAAGAGTTTTGGTTTAGCCACTTATTAGTTGAGAGTGAGCCTGATATCCTCAACTCTATGATGCCATACAATAAGCAGAAACAAGATCGAGGCAAAGTAAGTTAAGATAAAAGATGCAATTATGCTAAAAACAAGAAAAGGTTCACTGATGCAGCGATAACATAAAACAAACGGCACGAAGACTAAAGCAATAAGGCATAACAAGAAACAGGTGTGGCCAAAACCACAAATAATGGCAACATAACTAATTTCACTTTAGATGAGCATACTTTTTGCTTGCACATGTTTTATTTTCCACTCACCAAAAGTATGTATATAATTATAAAGTAAAATCTCATATTTAAGTGCATAGAATCATATTTCATCAGACTAGCTACTCTGTTCTTAGTGGTTTCCAAGTCTTGGTGCTAAAACATTATCTTAGTTAAACTCTGAACCATGACTTATTTTAGTCGTACTGCACATAAGGTCTTCATTAAGATCGTTTCACTTTCCTTCTTAAGGAACAAAGTTGAGAGTTTGGGAATTATATTCAGATCACTACTGTAACTTTAATGAACTTTACCTTTTATTTTATTTTACAGCCAGATGACAGACTTTTGGTGGAGATTTTTGATAGTCTCTTAAATCCATTTTAGAAATGCATGTCTCCACACTTTTTTTCTTGTATTTTGTCATGAATGTTTAAAGAACTGAGCTTTATCATTCCTTGAGTGTAGAAAAAAACAATTGCCTCATGTCTGAGGAATGCACAAATGCACTCTGTGGCCCCATTGACAATGCAAAGAAAATATGCCATGAAAATTACATCAGCCGAAGCACTGCATTTTCTGCATTGCACATAGAATATATAAACACATAGGTGCTATTTTTTGGGAGGTGTGTTGATAGTAGATACTGAAGAATCTCATTCTGATCTCCTAGTGTACAAATGGCACATAAAAAAGTCAACTTTTATCTGTGCACCATCAAAACGTTACTCTGGCGTTGTGTGTAAAATCATTACTTGACTCAAATATGGAAATGCATTTTCCATGCTAGTGTTTATGTGTCACTCACAAAACCAATTATGATACAACAACTTTTGAAAGCAACATTTCAATTTAAAAGGCTCTCTGCCCACAATAGCACATTAGAAAATAAACATTTTCTAAATGTTGCTTGTCAACACTGAACACTGGCAAAATCATCATACTCCATAAAACAAAATCATTTTAAGAGACAGGATGCTAGGCAACATTTGGTAAAAAAATGGTCCATCAGCGAATGTTATATTTACTAACACGAACAACTATGAACAATACAATTATTACAGTATTTAATCGTCTTTGCTAATGTTAGTTAATGAAAATAAAGTCATTTATTTGTTAATGTTAACTTACAGTGATGTTAATACTTAGTTCATGTTAGTAAATACATTAACATTAACTAGACCTAATGGACCATTATTTTAAAGTGTTACCGGATGCTATTTTTTTATAGCTATTCCTATACAGTATCTTTAGCTTTTTATTAGCACAATATATCAGCGCTTAATGGTGTGTCTAGTTCACATTTCAAATCACATTTACATGAATGGTCTTAAACGCAATTAATGTAGCATGTAAATGTCACATGACTAAAAAGTTGGCATCAGAACAATGCAATGTAAAAGCTGTTTTCAAATATATATACTTATTGGGTATTTACATGACACCATTTTCTTTTTAGAACATACAAGTGTTTTGGTCATTTTGGATGTCTGAAAATGCAAACTTTTGAAAACAATTTTGTTATAGTTTCTAAAGTATAAAAACATGATTTTGTGAAAAAAGGTGGTGTGCAAATGTCATGTGTGAGTACTTCACCACCAAAACACTGCTTGTGGACTACAGGACTGTATGTTACATGGCCACCTACTGGCCTGGCATACATAATATGCATCAGATCTGTGTGTTTGGGGAATATTTAGACTGTATGCAAAGAATTTTTTTTTAGTACATCAAGTGTGTTTATTTGCATTTTCTTAACAGGATTATGCTAATTAATCCAACGATCCACATGGTCATGTCAACACATTAAACTGGTTTGAGGTTATACATGGCTAAAGCCAACTGTCACTGCATTTTACATACAGGTACTGTATGTAAACATATTTGCCTGTTTTCTCCCATGTTTGATTGCCTACTTGACAGTAAAGGAGGAAATATAATGCAACACCAAACACTTTCTTGACCCCAAAAATTAAGTTGAAGCAGTACACTCAAAATACTACATCTTGAGAGGAAAATAAACGAGCTGTAAATGTTCCACTAATGCTGCATTACTCTTCTTCAGTTTTTAAAAGTCATGACATCCAACATAACAAATAAAATACAGCATAGTTAGATATGCAAATTATTACCTTTTAATATACAGATTTATCATATAACATCACATTTTGTTTACAGTAATACTATAGTGTTTTTGAACCACATATTGGGTAATACTTCAATTAATCTGTTGTGGTAATTCTATAGTTGCTGTGTAATACAACAACTATAGTAATATGAACAAAAAAAAATTTTTATATTAGGTATATTATACTACAATGCACCACAATTATTTATTACAATAATATGCTGTAGTATTCATGAAGAAAGTAGTGCAAATATTATAATATATAAACAGTTAATTAGTATCATTCAAAACACCATAATATTTTTTTACAAATGACTAAAGAGTACTATTTTTTAAGTATATTTTCATGTGTGGCTTACTTACATGGTCACTTTATTGATTTGCATGTAACGTACAAATCATGTATTTTTCAACGAATTACACAATGTATAATACGGACAATGCATTATTCCACTAAACCGAGTTGAACGAGCATATCTGTTATTAAAATCTTGCTGTTCCTCCCCAAAATGGTGTAAGAAGGTTTGAAATGTGCCATATGGGCTACTTTATGGTGCCTGTTATGTTTTTAATTGCCGCAGAGCAGCATATGTCTAATGCTCACATGCTCGTCGAATTATACATTCAATACAAAATTCAAACCCAACCCAAACTGAAGACACTTTGAGATGTCTTTCACATTGGCCTCCATTTGAGGTGTGCTCCTAAAACAAAACAAATATATACAGAAATGTCGGCATGATACCGTCATGACACTGAAAGAAGCATCTGCTCTTTTATATCTCAGCCCTCGCACTTCACACAACAAGTGCGTATCTAATTACTGTACGACTTACAAAGTTACAGAAGCACACTTACAAATAACTAATTCAAGCACGTATCCACTACGTAACCCTATTTCAAGCTGATCAGATTTTCATTACGGAGAGGAATGGAGTTTTATTTGTGAAGAATAACCGGCTGCTGAATTATTGTCAGAGTAATTGGGTGTCACACTTTTAACATTGTTGGTGAACAAATAGTGGCAACTCATTCTGCGACTGTTATTTTCGTTTCTGCCCAAAAGCCCAATCTCGCTGACATTTATGTGTGACCTGGATGCTAATAGACAGCAAAATTGTTTACCCAGGATGCAACTGGAAAATGTGTTTGAGAAAGATGAATCCATTGATGTTTGTTTTATACCCAAAGAGTATGTAAACAGAAAATGTGGCATGTTATTAAGCAGGAGAACTTGGTTATTTCCTTTGCAACAACATCTCATAAACTATTCTGACAGACTAATAAACTATATGAAGCTGCTGCGGAGAAGAAAAAAAGCACAGGCTTTGAATCTTACAGCCATACAAAGGGGAGAACGCAAAAGAAAACATCAATCATGGGGATTATTATTTCAGTTGCCATGGAAACATCCCTCCAAACCCAATATCTCCATGTCTCTGCTGCTTATTATCATCTGGTTTGATTGTACATCATTGAAACTATAGTGATTACACTCTTAGGATGAAAAAATGTGCGCTGTCATGGCAGCACAGTACAGTGTTCTTAATCATTTCACCTCCTCAATCTGAAATGTAATAGGCTGTCTGCCGTAATGGTTTGTGAAGGATGCTTCTGTGAAATGGTTATCTTCTTAACTATCTTGCAAAATTATTCCTCCTGTCCTGGAGACGGCAAAGACACTACAGGGCAGCTTTTTTATCTGCCGTGCCTCTCCATATCTCTGACTATTCATTTTATTGCTAATAGTTCTTTATGTTCCGTGTGTTCCAGATGGACTAGATGGTCATGTTTTCACTTCTAACTAAACTATAATTAGGGGATTTTGTTTCTCTCCTAAATTAAAATATTAATACAAAAACATTTCTTAACCATTTCAATATTTTTAATTTCGAATCTCTATTAATGTTTTATGTATACAAGATGAACACAAATCACACAATGAAAACAAAAATCTGGTAACAACAGTACAATTTCAACAGCATACAAATCTCACACATTAAAAAAAAACATATTTTAAACATTTAACTGTATCTACATTTAAATATTTAACCCTTTTCATAAATACAATAAATATATTATAAATAGCCTTGTCATTTTTTTAAAGATTTATTTAATTATTTTTTGTGCTTTTATGAAACTCAAGCAGCAAAGAATGGTACTAGCAATGTCAAGATTATAAGTTAATATTTTCCCAGTAAAATTACCATGCTTGAACCAATAAAATTATACACCTTTGATGCTTTTTATAATGCAAAAATGTAAATAATCTCAGAGGGTATTTCATCATAAACATCATAAACATTACAAATATTTTTAGAGCATCAAAACCTTATAGGTATGTCCATGACTGTAAATGAGAAAGAGTCACACATTAATGTTATTGAGCAGCAACATAAGGGTTTGAATTTGCACTCATATAAAATAATAACATCCAAAATAACAAAATAAATATCCAAACCAAGTCCAATACAAGTTGGCACAAACATAAACAAAATAAAAAAAGGCATAGTGCACATTAGTAATATAGGTTTTACTGTGCATTGAACATAGTCATGTTTAAGTGTTTTTTTTACTAGCCATTTTTTTATAGACATTGATAATTAGAAACAATTAGGTTCAATAATTATGTCCAAAAAGGGACTTATTCTGTGTGCTTTTTTTTCCAAAGTTAAAATGTAATTAGCACAGACTGATAAAGCTGTCCGCCATCACTTGCATAAATGTAAATGAAAACAGCATTAGAGGCTAGATAAGCAATTAACATAAGAAAACACATACATGTTTTGATGGTCCAATATCCATATTATCTATTAAACCTTAATTAAACTTGAAAGTAATCCACATGACAACAGTCAGAAAAAAAAACTTAAAAATTAACAAAACTTAAAGTCCTTTACATTTTGGATGACCAGGAGATGAGCAAATTTTAAAGAAATAGTCCCTGGTTTTAAAAGAATTAGTATTGAAGCTGTGCAGTGCTAAACTGGTGTTCTGTATCATAGTAGTTACTATATCATGTATTTTAGCACTGAAAAACTGACTAGCATCACAGCATTCATGACTAGAACTTTCCATTTATTTTGAAAAAAAGCAACATAAAGTGGGCAGAAACTAAGCTTTAACAAATGTCAACACATGCAAGAAACGGCAGTCATAGAGTCGCTGGTAACAGAACAACTGGACATTAATAGCCAATATGATGAATTGCAGTCGAGGTGTGCTGAGAACTATTTTCTCATCAATAGGGCAGCCACATGCTCTCGCTTTTATTGACCATCTAAACAAACACACAGGTTCATGTGATGCACTTTGTTTTTATTGTGAGAGGTCGATATTTATTTATATTTCTCATAACAAAAAGAGGCAATTCTGCTTGTATAAATTGTCTAGCTCCAGGCTTCTGTATCGGTGCAGTTGTGATGAATCTACAAGAGGAGAGAAGAGAAGAGAAGAGAAGAGAAGAGAAGAGAAGAGAAGAGAAG
>CAIGQW010000532.1:5454252-5483281 GCA_903798125.1 Danio choprae
GAGAAGAGAAGAGAAGAGAAGAGAAGAGAAGAGAAGAGAAGAGAAGAAAACAAAAGAGGAGACATCAGGAGTTGTGTTTTTAAATAATGAAAGAGCTCCACCAACCTGTGCATTAGAAATAAATCATTAACACTCAAATTACCATATCGCTATTTTTAGAGAAGTATAAAAACAGAAATGCAAGATTTTAATAAGTTCAGGAACTATATTTTACATCATTAACAGATCTAGTGAGAAATGCTTCCCTCGGGATATGCAGGAGATTTTGTGTTTACTTTGTGACATGCATTTGAAATGAGTTCACAATAAAATATATCTCTCTGAAGCTTTTTTTCCCTCCCTCCCTGTAACATTATAAGAGTCTAACGAACTGATGGTGCTTTGTTACATTGTTGTGCTAGTGTGGCGACAAATACTACATTTGGTTTGAAACTTGCTTTATGATTGTTAAAAAAAATGTATGATGCCTATATTTGCTGGGAGTAGTAGATGATCTGAGTATTTCTTCCCAGTAAGCTTTTTTTTTCACTGTGTGTGTAAACAGATCTCTTGCCTAAAACAAGGCTAAATTTGGGTGGTTGGTAAAAATCTAATGAACGTCTAACAACAGTCTAAATATAGACTAGTCATCAAATAAGCAGGAATTAATGACTATAAATGTAAAGAGTTCAGATACAAAATCTTTGTTTTGTCTAAAAATGTCTCCTAAAATAGTTTTTTTTCTCAGCCCCCTATGTTTATGTTGAGCTATTTCACTTTAAAGGCAATGAAAATAACATATTAATTACCATAAAAGTGAAATTACTGGCCCTACACACAGGAGCCAGAGAAAAAAAATGCTAATCTCTCTATTTGTTTAATAGTCTATTTTGGACTATTGTTAAATGTCTATTTGATTTTGAATGACTGCCCATATTACGCCTTATTTTATCCAAGATGTCTATGTTTATGTCTATTCAACACCAATTGCTTGGAGGGTTGTGTACTGTTTTAAGAATTCAAGCATACAACTATTATACAACTCACATTCTTTTTGCTTATATAGTATGAAAGTAAACCTATTCGAACACAAGAACTCACATAGTCTGGATCTAAACTCCACGGTTTGTTTTGATTATCCTCAGCACTATTGTATTTTATTTTATTTTATTTATTTAGCATTTTTAAACAGGAAAATATGTTTTTTTTTAACAGGTTCCTGCTCTGCAGAACATAAAAACAAGCAAACATCTCTTCCATCAACACATGAGAACAGTACAAACAATCACCAAACATATAAAATGAAGAGAAACAGGCTACTAACTCAGTGGCTACAGCGATAGTTGACCATCAGATGACGAGCATGGGATTTTTAAAAAGTCTCAGTGTTGGTATTGTTTTTAGATGTTGTGGGATGTCATTCCAGGCTTTTGTTCAGATCAATTACCGACACTTGCTACTGCCAGTATATTCAGATATGCAGTTTGAAAATATGCTCCTGATAACATAAGGAACATGTAACCCCTGTAGTAGATCTACACAGGTGAAGCTCATTGACTACTGAGGTAACAGCAACCAATCACCTGTACCATGATGACATAGTAGAAGGAAATTGGATAGACCTACTGTATCATTTACCTCTGTACCTTTAATGTATGTTGGCTTAATTTGTATGTAAAACTTTGAGAAAGTAACTTCTAAAGGCACTATATATATATAGTATTATTATTATTATTATTATTATTATTATTATTATTATTGAGACAAAATTTTGTATTGATTAATTATTAAGATTTTTTGTTTCCTTTTTAAAAATCTATTTCTCTATGGAGGAGTTCCAGAACTAGACTATTAGCTGCTGAGATGGGACCATATGAAAGGTAATGTGATATGAGTACCTGCGTCACATTATATATTTATAAGTAATAAAACAGAATCAATGTGGTGAAAATAAGTAGGCAATGAAATTAACATTAATAATCAATCTGTTAAAGACAAGAGCTAAGTTGGATTAGGAGCAGGAAAAACAGCTGATATTTTCTCTACAATTTTTATTGATGTTATATAAGGAAATGTCATAACGTCATGTTTAAAAATGACATCGCACTCACACTGCTGTGATCATGTGTGGAAGCTACTTAGTTAATGGCCTTTTACGTTTTATCGCTTAATGTGTTTTATTACTGATATATCTCCAGTACTTCCAACACACAAAGTTCCACTAAATTTAAAACATTTTGGGTTTCAGCATGTTCACTCTGCCAGTAATACTGCCATTAAACACTGGTTGTATTGAAAGAGAACACATAAAAGACAAGGGGAAAATCAAAATGGTGACTTCATGTGAATGTAATATGTTTAAAGAGGAAAAAGAACATCAGCAGTATAATCAATAGCACATGAATGAAGCTTCCTCATAATCCAAAATGGCAATCATCCACATTCCCTCTTCAAAACTCGACCACAAAATTGGATTTGAGAAATTCACGAATGGTCGGTTCATTACTTCAGCAAGATTTATTTTGGCAATGTATTTTGCTTTTTAATTGATTTCTGCCTTGATGGTGTGCTGCGTATAACCATGAAATGGCTTTTTTTCTCTATTTAAATTATTCCAGTAAACATTAAGGAGTTATTTTCAACTCCTCAAGCTCTTGAAAAAGCTACAGGACATGTTTATATCTCTGTGGGTCTCAAGCTCCTGCTTGTTTCACTGTCACGAATGTTAAAGGAACCTGGCCTTGATGGTACCAGTCATTTTTTTTATAGGCTACAGTGGTGGACAGTAAGGCAGAATATTTATTTCACTGTACTTAAGCGCATTTTTTTTTTAATTTAAGTTTTTGCAATTTATTGGAGTATTTTGTTTTTAAATGTATTCCTGAGCAAAATATGGTCCTTTTTACTTCACAACTGTACATATCACAAAAGCATGGCTGCAAAATCACATAGTGTACTGTACTGTACTCTGCTATATAATAGGTGTGACAAAATAATTATGTCTTAATTCAAAATTATGACAGAGTGTTGAATGTGGTCCAGATCTCATTTAAACTATATATAGAATGCAAGATACTTTTCTAGTGATTGTGATTTAACAATTTATTTGAAAGACATACCTCAATGTGCATGTGTGATTTCGAATACAGTCGATGTATGTTATTTTCAGTTAATCTGTTTGCTAATCACAATGAACAATTCATTTATGAAATGGACTAATCTGGCTGCATATGTCATAGTGTATACTGAGCCCCTTTACCTGAACGCACTATTTCAGGCTTATTTCAGCCCTGCAGGACTGGTACCATACCAAATGGGCACAAAATCAATTGTTAGGACTTTCACCTTTAATGTTTCATCTTGGTGGAATGACTTGCTTATAAATCTACACAAGCAGCTGAGATTCTGGACATTTTTAAGAAACTGCTGTAGATGCATTTGTTTAGTCAACACTTAATTCTTCAACAATAGCACCCCTTATTCATTCTTTATCTATATCTGGTTGTCCCGTTTGTTTGTTTGTTTGTTTGTTTGTTTGTTTGTTTGTTTGTTTGTTTGTTTGTTTGTTTAAAAAAAGCTAATACACAATTATAAACTAACCACTTGTTACTGCATTTATAAATTATTGTTCTCCTGGTGATTTTGAGTGCTTCTTTATAATTCAAATTTTAAGTCGCTTTGGATGAAAGCTTCTGCTAAATTAATGGTGTACATGTAAAATATGTTTTGAGTCAACAAATTAAAATGCAAATCAGTGATTAAAAGGATTTACTCAGAGCGAGTCTTCGGTTATCAAATCACAGATTCAAATGATCCAGGCAGAGCAAGCCTCCAGTAAACGATCCGCTGAGTCAAATGAACCAGTCAGAATGAGTCTCCAGTAAACAATTGACTGAGTTTCCATTTAACTATTCTCTGATTGAAATGATCCAGTAAGAGAGAGTCTCAAGTTAACGATTCATTGATTCAAATGATTCAAATGATTCTGCCAGAGCATGTCTCCAGTTATCAAATCACAGATTCAAATGATACATTCAGGACGGGTATCCAGTTAATGATTTACAGATTCAAATGATCTAGGCAAAGAAAGCCTCCAGTAAAGGATTCACTGATTCAAATGAACCGGTCAGAACGAGTATACAGTAAACAATTAACTGCAAGTGTCCATTTAACTATAACTATAAGTCTCCAGTTAATGACTTACTGATTCAAATGATCCAGACAGAGCAAGCATCCAGTTAACAATTCAGTGATTCAAATGATCCAGTCAGAATGTTTTATGCTTGTGTGTCAAATCACATTTACACACAATCTGTTTTTAGCATTTTTATATTAGCTGTAATGTGGTATATTCTGTCCATTTTAATTATTAGCAATTATTAGCAGTACTGGCTTAAGAACGTTTTTGTATTCAAACATAATCTTTACTTTGCAAAATAAACATTGATTAGTCCATACTTTTAACTACTTTTATAGGTAATATAGGTCCAAACTTTTAACTACTTTTTTTTTCATTCCTTTATTTTCTTTTCGGCTTAGTCCCTTTATTAATCTGGGGTCGGCACAGCGGAATGAACCTGCCAACTTATCTAGCATATGTTTTACGCAGCGGAAGCCCTTCCAGACGCAACCCATCACTGGGAAACATCCATACACACACATACACCACGGACAATTTAGCTTACCCAATTCACCTATAGCCCATGTCTTTGGACTTGTGGGGGAAACCGGAGCACCCGGAGCAGACCCACGTGAACACAGGGAGAACATGCAAACTCCACACAGAAATGCCAACTGACCCAGCTGAGGCTCGAACCATCAACCTTCTTGCTGTGAGGCGATTGTGCTACCCACTGCGCCACCGCGTCTCCCACTGTTTTTGTAACTATTTATTAATAAGTATTTTTGTTTGCCTACTTTCACTTAAGTAAAATTAAAAAGGAGTGCTAATGCTTTTATTGGAGTAATACTTTATTACTTGTTTTAATCGTGTACTTCATCCACCATTGTTTACATTGTCCACAGCAGTTACCTCAACATTCAAGGCCATATTTGCTATTAACCATCTACAAATCAACAATAATACTCCAGTTTTGTGATTATTGTTGCCCGTATTGATTGTGATTTAGAAAAAGTGCAGAAATCAGGTTTATGAGACACTCACAGTAGCTTCTAAATACTATTCCAGTGTATCCCCGCTGTTATCTTTCTGCTTTATTCTGGATCAGCCTTACAAGAACTGAATGAGAAGCTAGGATGAACCGCAAAACTCATCCTCCTCTCAATCTATTCCATCTGTCAGTACCAATGAATTGTAGTCTGAATTTTCATGTTGGCAGCAGTCATGTCATTACAGAGAGCCCTGAATTGCTGAACGCCCTGGGCGAAATTTCATGGCTGTTAAAACGAGTCTGCGTATTAACCCTCATTTACTGAAGTCACCACTTTCAACTTACAGTGAATCTTCAAAGAATTATGAGGAATAACGCAACGCTGAGATCTTACACTGGCTTCTGCTTTGATTGGGAGAGATGGAGAACAATAAAAACAGAAGAAGCCGAGTGGATCTGTGCTTCTCGACGACCTGTTGTCGACAGGCTAATTTCGGTTTCTCATTCGTTTTTTTCATCTCTGGTTCTTCCCTCTCAGACAACACATTTAGATAAAAAAAAAATTGAGATAGATGTTTCCTGTGCGGGGTGTCTGTGCGCTTGAACCCCAGACAGGGATGTTATTTGAACGATCCACCTTCATCAGTGCATATATATTGTTTGCTGAGTCTTGGGTTAAGATGGGCTCCTCAGTTTGTTGTGTCGTGTTTTTTGGAGAGGAACGGCTGTAATGCAGTCCTTGTCCCTGAAATAGGATACACTGGCTGTACGTGTCAGAGATTTCACATTCACGAATCGGTTTGTTCTTTGATCAATGACGCTAACCTCCCTGTGCAGCCTCCAGGTGTGTTCAAATGAGGTGCATTCCACCCCGCTTCTCTGAATAAAAAAGCAATCCTCCCTGTCACTCTTTTTCATTAGAGTGCATTGTGGCACTAAAAGAGAATATTCTGAGTCTGGTGGAAGATGTAAGGAATAAAGATGACTACATTGCAAAGAGTTGATGTTTTATTAATACCACCCTCTCGATATGATAAAAATTCAGCTTTTTTTCTCGCTTGAAAAGGAAGGGTCATGTGAAGTTAGAATCTGCATTGATAAATAATTAATTGCATTTAGAGGTAATGAGGATGCGCACTCACTTCTGCTTTCGCTCTTCCTCTTTGGAAGGGTTAAACTGGCAGCACATTCGGCTTGCACACATGCTACTGCCAGTCATGGCGCAGATTAGCTCCTTAAGCCCATATGAACACAGTTTAACATTAATGTTGTGAAAGCAGTTTTTAGCAACATCTGTTGGCAATGCAAGTCATGAAGGATGCAACTGAAGGAAAGCTCATTTAAACTAAAATCATGCCAAATAGTAGTCATGGCATGTTTTTATTCTACAGTTGAAAATGTGTTAGTAGCTATATTGTCATATTGACCAAGCACCTTTTGTGACATTGAGACTATGACAGCTTTTAGAACCTTGGTTAAAAAAAAAGCTGAAATTTTGCACCACATCTGTTTTGGAGTCTCTGACCCAAACCCTCTAGTGCCACCAGCAGTCCACATTTACGCTCACATTTGTGTTTATAACTCCTGAACCAGAAAGCCTTAAAACAAAATTACAATTTGACTTTCAACCTTCCCGTAAACTGCCTGATTTTCACAAAAAAATGAGACTCAATCAGATTAGACATGACCATGAACCATGTCGGCCATTTTAAATGTGGGCCACTTTTGCAGTATAATCCTAATTTTACAAACATATGGACATATTGTTACAAAACTCTGTAGATGTCTTTGGCATTATGTCCTAAGTTACTGAAAAATATCCAAAGTTATAATGAAATTGTTAAAAAATGCTAACGGTAATGTGGCTGATCTTTATAGATATCATGAGCATGCAGAGAAGATTGATGACCATTATTGAATGCCATAAATGGACAAACTTCCTTTTATTATTATTATTTGCATTCAAGATTAAGTTGACAGATGAAAGAGCTTTAATTTACCACATCTGCAAAATTAAATGCACATATGAATATATATATGTTGCATATATGTGTATATATGCCACATGTCGGCATATATACACATATATGCAGCATATATATATATTCATATGTGCATTTAATACAGGCCATATAGCTCTCCTGTGTTGTTTCTTTATATCCACATATAAGCCCTATATGTACATACAAGATATGCCTCCTATATAGCTCATATCTCACTTTGGCAACTGTCATTCATGATGCCTAGCTCATATTTTCTATTATCAAGGCAATAACTAAGAACATAGATATAGATAGATAGATATATAGATAAGTTAGATGATAATTCTTAAAAGAAAAATGGTTTCTTTGTGCAAATCTACTTGGTGTCAGGCTACAGATGCCAAATTTTTATGCATTTCATGGTCCCACTTTATATTACGTGGCCTTAACTAATATGTACTTGCACTGAAATTAATAAATTGTTAAAATGTACTTTTTATGTAAATACATGTTTTTACAATGGACTTTTGATTGATTGAATACCTGCAGGTCATGTCCCTAACCCTACCTGTATCCCACCTCAAAAGCACCAGAAGTGTTCTGCAAAACATTATGAACACAGTAAGTACATTGTAATTATTTTTTGATGTAAGTACCTAGTAGTTAAGGCCACTTAACATATAGTAGGACCCATTTCACTTGCACCTCAATTTAACATCAGTTTGGTAACAATACACGTTTCCATCCTATCTTCCATCTTATTTTTATGCGCATTAGGAATATTTCATAAAAACTGCTTAATGGAAATGCCAAGAAAATGCATACATTTTGAAAATGTGCTTAAAAAACATGTCGCACAATTGACTAGCATAAACCTTTCATCCGATAAAAAAAGGCAATAAACTATGATGAAATCACATTTACTGAATAAATTTTGCATCAAAAAAAGTCATTTGATTTTGTTTTAACAGATCATCTGATAACAAAAATAGGTGCAATGGAACAGGATCAATGAACAAACCAGCGCACTGACCACATTGCACAACATCTGAAAATCATTCATTCATAAATTTTCTTTTCGGCTTAGTCCCTTTATTAATCTGGGGTCGCCACAGCGGAATGAACCGCCAACTTATCCAGCATATGTTTTACGCAGCAGATGCACTTCCAGCTGCAACCCATCACTGGAAAACATCCATACACACTCATTCACACACATACACTACGGACAATTTAGCCTACCCAATTCACCTATACCACATGTCTTTGGACTTGTGGGGGAACCGGAGCACCCAGAGGAAATCCACACGAACACGGGGAGAACATGCAAACTCCACACAGAAATGCCAACTGACCCAGCCGAGGCTCGAACCAGCGACCTTCTTGCTGTGAGGCGACTGTCCTACCCACTGCGCCACCACGTCGCCCAACATCTGAAATGTTTTTGGTCATTCTAAAATCCCTTCATTCCCAAAATCCGTCATCAAAATGGTCTGGTATACTGAACATTAATTTGACTCATTATTAATGTGCTTCCAAAAAGCAGTCTTGTGCCTCCAAAAGCTGGTTATGACTGAGTTCATTGTGTTTCATCTTCTGAGGCACAAGTCATTTATTATACAAGTAAAAAGGTCCAAAGTGGGTTCTCCTACCACAGCAAATTCCATTTTTCTTTTTGCTATTTGGCGCTAGTATATCAGGGAGTGACGATTTTGTTCTCTTTGACTCATTGGATGGAAATGGTGCTTTATTCACAAATGTTTTACGCAATAGTCCAGTTTTGTGCATAAGTCTAATTCGCATCTTTGGATGGAAACAGAGTCACCAAATGGTTAAAAGTTATAAACCATCATTTTACTAGCATTTATTTTTTACATAAATCCTCTTAAAACATCTTCAATTTAAACTTTTTCTGCCTCTGTTTTGCTTGGCCTCTTAACTACTGCTTGAGACAATATTATTCAGGATATATTTGTATTATTATGTTTCTATATATATATATATAGCTATAAAAATCCTGTAATACAATAATGTATAGACAGATTTATGAACTGATTACATAAATGAATCCCATATATCCCGTATACTGTATATTCATGTATTCGTCTCAGAAATATATAGCCCAGTCTGTCTTTTTACAAATAGTCAAAGCACTGGAGCACCAGCACAGGAGGAGAGGAAATATACTGTCCAAACACGCTCTTGCAGATCAGCTTGAAATATCTGGGCTCTATATTTATGTTGAAAGGCCTTCACAGTTTTTCAAATACCTTGTACCTTTCCAATCACAGAGTTGTAATCCTAATTCTTTCTCCTTTTAAAACAGGCAGAAAGAGAAAGTGTGTGGTTTCGCATTCCTCCAGGATTTCTAATAGCACACTGCTCTGCCAAACCCAAAATTGGTGCTTTACTTACATGCCATTGGGTTCAGCTCAAATGATGTCCAAAGGCTGTCCTATATACCTCACTGTATCCTGCAATTACCAAAGATTAATATATGACTTCATTTTCCTCTTTTCTTTCTGGGTAATTCTGGGACCAGAGCCAGCAGCACAGTTTCCTTTTGACTCAAAGACATCATTCAGTCTCTGTTTACACTTGTTTTATAAGGGGAAAAAAACCTTCTCAAAGCAGCCATCTCTCTCTGCATTTTTCCCTGCTCTCTAACATAATTAATAGAAAATTGCTTCTATCTATCATTTGAATGTAATCGGATTCATCTGGGAATTTTTATGAAGATAAATACAGAAATAATTCACAGTTGATCTCAAGGTCAGTCAAAATGACTTGGAGGAAACTTTGCAAGCAGGTGAAATTGGCCTTAATTTGCTGTTGTGCGCTGAGGGCTTTGTCTCGTGGTCATTTTCAGTAGCCACACGTGTGATATTATTACAGTAGACAGAAACATTATGGCCATGGAGACCTGTAATTGTATACGGCAGGGTGTGTTTGTAACACAAGCTTACTTTGCATTAGCCGGAATCAAAGCAGACAGCTAAAGGTGACTCATTTGCAAACAGTGAGACACAGACTGTCACTGACTATTGAATACAACACCTTTTTATGATAATAATTAGGTTCATGTGTGTGTGTGGGGGGGGATCACCATTTTTTTCCATTACTAATAATGTCCCTATTATACCAATATACATTCGAACACACACTGACGATCAACTGTTTGCGTAGGCAAAAAGGAAAGACAACTACAACCGCTAATTTTAATGATACAACAGAAAATACAAGACTAAACACTAGACTATTTTACACTGTCATTGCTACACATTCCATGTACTTAGTACTAACAATAAACAATAAAATACAAGATAGATAGATATATAATTATTCTGCTGCGGCGACCTCTGAAGTCGAAAGAAAATTAATAAATGAATAAGTCTCATTTTTTTTGTATTAGATGATGCTTCTAAAGTGAACTAATACTGAAAAATAATAACAGACAAATAATGTTGTCTTAACATTAGTTAATTAAATGTAATATTCATTTACAAGATCATAACTAATGTTAACAGATACAAATTTTGAGATTAAACATAATAATTGCTCATTTGAAATATTTAGTAAGGAATAATTGACGACATGTCACTGAACTATTGAATAATAATAATAATCCACACCTTGAAGTAATGATTATTTTCTAATAATTCAGCAGACTAGAGTACTACTGTGTTTAAAGACATTCTTTAGATAATTTTTTGTACTTAAAGACATTAGCCAGTTTTTCAATACTTAAAATGCTCATTGCCATATACATTGCTACTTACAAAATACAGTAATGGAGGTGGAGACAGATAAGTCAGACACAAGAGCAGTGTTTGTACTAACCAAAAACAAAAAGTTTAATTTATCTGCTTCAAGAAATGTGATGTTACTACTGTAATACTTACAGATTTCATTTTTTGTGTCAGTTTGACACAGTTTGTGTCTGTAAATCTGGCCACACTTTACAATAAAGGTTTCATTAGTTAATGTCAGTTACTAACATGAACTAAGTATGAACAATACTTGTACAGCATTTATTAATAGTTCAACATTCACTAATGCATTATTAAAATCCAAATTCACACTTAAAAACATTACTGCACTGTGAGTCATCTAATAATGAACAACAATATTTTCACATACTAACATGAATACTGTAATAAATGTATTGTTCATCGTTTGTTCATATTAGTGAAAGCATTAACTAACATTAACTAGTATAACCTTAATGTAAAGTGTTATCTAAAAAATCTTTTTGCTTCATTTTTTTTGTTATCGGTCCTACTGAAATCATTCAGTGCAGTAATATGAAACTGGAATGTGGTCAAGTCCTGCTATAAACTACTTTAAGTGTTAATTTCAATACAAACTAATTGCACAGCTTCGAATGCTCATCGGCCAAACAGAATGAAACATTCAACAGCCCAAACCTGTTGATAAGGAATAACTGATTCTGGTCTAATGAATTATTTAAAAAAACAAAAACAATGCACACCTGATATAATGTAGCCACAACACAATGCCCAGAGTATTATTTTCAAGTGTGCATTATCTTCTAATAATACAACAGACTGGAATATATTATTTTACTTATACTGTACTTTCCACAGCTGGATATATTGCTCAGATGTTGGATTTCAAAACATTTGTCTGTTTTTGCTCCTTTACATAGGTCTATTTATTTTTGTCTATTTCAAAGCCTCCAAGATGAATTCCTAAACATAATTTAAGAGCTAATGACAGACTAATGCAGTTACTAATGTAGTTATTATAGAGATAGGCTGCGTCTGAAATCACATACTTCCCTACTATAAGTATGTGAGCTGCGTAGTGCCCGAATTCATAGTATTTGAAAAAGAGTATAGGCAAAACAAAAACAGATGATCTACTATACTTTTGGCGAGATTTTGAAAAGCGCATCCAATGGACACTTTACAATCCCATGAGGCCATGCGAGAGAATTCATGAATGGAAGTGACAAAGCTGACACCGGTAGGTCATGTGATAATGACAACATTTCGGTTGTAGTACGACTAATTTCCACCGATACTATTTAAATTCATACTATATAGAGCATACTTTTCTAAAAGTCGTGAAGTAAATTCAAATTGAAATGTAGTCCCTACTTGAGTAGTATGCAGTTTTGGACGGAGCAATAATGTCTTTTGGGGGGGCTGTTGTAGGATGTAAAGTAATTTGAAACATCTCAAATAATATGGTGTAGCGATATGGAACTGAAATGTGGTCAAGATCTGCCTGGAACTACTCTAGCTGTGTATTTATCTAAAAAGTAATTGCAAACCCCAATGTTCATCAACCAATCTGAATTCAGCAATCCCTCCCAAGTATAGCAAGACGAATAAATGTAGTAGAAGTACTGTTCCATTTTAGTTCATGTGAACTAACCTTTAAAAACATTTACAAATGTTACAAAACATTTCTTAGTCTATATTAAGAGAAAAATATCTGAAGTTTTCCTGATTTCATCATTTTACATTGATTTTAATACAATAAAAATGTGTATTTGCGCAAACAACAACATGCTGGCGTTTCTCACACAATAAGGCCCTTTTTATGAACAATATAAAGCTGCCTTTATGTTTTATGAAGGGGCCCTTCCCATGGGGACTGAAACCCCCTGGAGTAACACACTGCAGAGACCACCGTTACCATGGTAATTTCCTTCAAAAGGCTGCAACTCTACCTGTACTTCAGAATTAGTTGTGCGGTGCAAGAAATCAATTTGCAGATGCGCAGGTTTCATTGTGCTTTCATTTCATCTGTAGTTCATCAGCATCAGCAAAAACACTCAAAGACTCATTCTAATCAAACTTCCAAGGACAAAAAACCCCCTAAATGTTGTGTCACTCTTTCATTAAGGGTAAAATTAGTTTTATAGGACAAGAATAAAAGGCTCTTTTTTATAACATGGGATGGGCAGAATGTATAGTCAAGCAGTTTCTGAATGAGCTGCAGAAAATAAAAGGTCATGTGCATATGTCACCGATTCATTCAGAACGTCTATTTTTATTTGCCAGCTCTACATGAGCCTTTATTAGCTGATCATATTGGAAATTATCTAGAATGATAAAGTGCAAATTATAACACTAGCACTATCTCTGTCATGATAACCAATATAATGGACCATTGTACATGAGCTCTGCCTACAGTAATTGATGACTGCGTTTACAGAATCAAATGTAGTTTTATTTTAATGTGTAATAGGTATCTTCAAAAACAATTTTTGTTATGCTAGTGGAAAGTCTCTTCTCATCCTGATAGCAATCATTAAATTAAGTGATCTAAATATATGTATATGCTTTATAAATAATATGAACAAATAATGAAGGTATATTTTCTCACATGTGTACATATACGTCTTATACATATGTGAATATATATTTTACATATGTGTACATATATTTTGTATACATATATGAACATAAATGTGTACATATATATTTTTATACATATATGATTCTGGTATATGTGTGAGGAGTTTAGATGCAAAAACCACTAAGTGCCGTCTGAAATTTTCTTCTAAAATGCTAAATTATCTAAAAAGTACTATGTTTATGTTTAGTTATTTCACACTAAAGGCAATGCTAAGAAGCTATTATTGCCATAAAAGTGAAATGACTGAAACTACACAAAGGAGCCTGAGAATAATTGTTCATTTTAGAAGAAAATTTCAGATAGCACTTAGAGGTTTTTGCATCTGAACTCTTCATATATGTTTTATACACACACATATATACATACATATATATGTTTCTCGCGTGTATGTGTACATGTATTATACATATATGAAAATCTTTCTGGCATATATGTGTACATATATGTTTCCTACATGGCCCAGCCAATCACCTGACTTGAATCCAATAGAAAATACAAAATAAAGATCAGATTTCATAGACGAGACCCACAGAACTATCTAGATGTTTACACACTGTTGAAGTGCATGTGACTTTATCCTTTATATGAGAGGCGTCTTTATACTGCCACCACCAAAGCCTTTTATATAAAGTATTAAATACATTTCAGTAGTTTCACAAGTTCAGAAGTTTCTCCTTGTGTCATTCCATTGTTATTACACATAACAAATTTTTCAGATTTTGTTCGTTTGTTTTATTTTTATGTTTCTATTGTTTGTTTGTTTTTTTTTACCAAAACCTAGTTCAATTCCATGCCAACAGCTCCTTTAAAAATAATATTTCCAGAAAAAAAAAAACATGACATGTTCAATACTTATTTCGCCCACTGTATGTACATGTGTTTTATACAAATATGAACCTATATGTTTCTGGCATGTATGTATACATATATGTTTTATACATATATGTACATATATGATTCTAGCATATATATGTACATACGTGTCAGGGTTCTGCCACTCCTGTCTTGTAAATTCATGTTTAGGTGGCAGAGTCCAGACACTAGTCATGTCTTGTCCTGTATGTTGTGCTCGACTCGAGTTTTCTCGGGTCGAGCACTCGTTTTCTGTTCCTGTGTCTTTTGTATGAGCAGCATTTTTGATATCGTGCGAGACGCGCGCGCTCCCGCGGAATGCGGAAGCGCGAGGTCCGCGTGGTCTAAGATGCGCGCTCTTGTCCTGGTGTTTGTTTGTGCTGTCTGTAGCGTGGTGTTTCATTCCCAGCGTCTCAGTCTAGTTGGTTTCGATTTTGGTTGGCGCTGGGATGAAACACGCACGTTGCATGTGTGAGTGCACGGTAAGTGTTTTCACTTATCGTGTACTCGTGTCTTGCGTTCAGTCTTCTGTTGGTGTTGTGTTTAGCACGTGGTGCATGTTTACATTCGCCGCATGCGTGTCATGTGAATGCGCGGTTAATGAGTTATCTCATTGGCTGCGTGTTCGAGTCTTGTTTTTGTGTGAGCACATGTCTTGTGTTTTGTTTGTCATGTGCTCTCCCGTCTATTGTCTAGTCCCACCCTCCTTAACCCATTATTAGTCTATTATGTTCACCTGTTTGTATGTTAATTATTTGTGCTTATATTCCCCTCATGTTTGCTGTCCTGTGCCAGTTCGTCATCTGATATGCCCTTGTTGTGTCCTGTCAGATCCTGCCTTGTCCTGCTTCCTGCCACCTTGCCCAGTCAAGTTTGTTTGTTTATTGTATTTGTTAATGTTTTCCCCCTTGGGGTAGTTTGTTTTGCTCTTTTGTTTTATTTTGATTATTAATAAACCCATTTTATTGCAATTGGGTCCTCGCTCCTTTCCCTCCACCCCACCAACCCTGACACATACGTATGTTTCTGGCACATATGTGTACTTAAATATTTTGTACATTTATGAACATATAGATTCATGGCATATACTTGTACATCCATGTTTTATACATATATGAACATATCTTTCTGGCATATATATGTGCACAAATATGCTTTATACATATATGAACATGTTTCTGGCATATATGTGTACATATATGTTTCGTACATGTATGTTTTATACATATTTGAACATATTATTCTGACATATATGTGTAAACATGTTTTACTCGCATATATGTGTACACATATTTTTATACATATATGAACATATTTTATTGGCATATATGTGTACATGTTTTATGTTTTATACATATATGTGTATATTTTAATATACTACTGAAGTGTAGGACCAAGAAAAGTTTATTCAATCAAAACATTCGGTCTAAACATTACAATAGGCTGTTCTAACTGCCAGAATTTTATATGTTATACCTCCATGGACCCTGTTCTCGCAGAAAGGATTACAACTTCGGCACATTCATGGATGCGGTTCAGACAGAGAAAATAAAAAATGCACAAAAAATGCTTTAATGAAGTACAGAGATGCACATAAATTTTCAAAATAACTTATGCACTCAACTGTAGGATAAACTTTTTATTGGGTGAGAAAAATGTGCATAAACTACGATGGAAACACATTTACCAAATGAATTCAAAATATGCACATAAAAAAAGTCGTGATTTTGTTATAACAGATCGTGTGATAAAAATAGACATGATGGGACGGCATTAATAAACAAGCCAGCATACTGAGCACATTGTAATATAGCTGATGTTTTGTTTTGGTCATTCTAAAATCCCTACGCCAAAGTCTGTCCTCAAAGTGGTTTGGTTCTGTTACCTCAAGAACTTTCTTGAGCAAATGCACTAAAGAGTGCAAGTAATTTATTATATTGGAAAAAAGGCCCACAGTGGCTTCTTCTACCACAGCAAGTTCCATTTTTTATTCGCGTCCAGTTTATCAGGACGTGACGATTTTCTTTTCTTTGACTCATTAGATGGAAATGGTGCTTTACTCACAAATGTTTTATGCTATTCCAATTTTGTGCATAAATCTAATTCGCATCTTTGGATAAAAACATAGCTAGTGCTATCAGGCTAATGCTAGCTTTTTTCAATATCTTCTATTGCACTTTTAACAATATACTCAGTCTATGACTCAGTTTGTTTGTTGTTCAGTGAAACATTAATGGGTTCAGACTGTGATTCCAACTAAAAAATAGTTTTCGCGTTACAAACATTCAGCATTTATTGCGTGCTGTCAAAGTTCTTATTTTTACAGTTCTCAACCTTTCTGGGAAAAGTACTGCGCACGTACATGCATATATCATCTCAGTGTTTGAATAGACTTAGTCAGAAATGGAAATGAGTGAGTCAGCATTGTGCAAGAAGCTGTTTTTCTGCCAGAGCTTTTTGAATATCAGTGAAGAGCGATATAAAGAAAATTAGCATGTTGAGGGAACATTGCATCTCGTCTGAACAGACTGTATCTCTTGGAAACAGGGAAGGACACGCTGAAATGCGGCTGGGTCATTGCTGTTATAGAGCATATTCTGAGCTCTGCAACTTTTATGAAAATAAATACACTTGTGCTATGATGTAGAGAAGTAGCCGTATATAAAAGACTTAATGTGCCAGACTTTCAAAAGCTCTGGTCAAACTCCATGGCCTAGATTTTATTCATTATAACTTATTTACTCAGTGGCGAGATGGCAAGAAAAAGAGTGGGATGTCTTTCAGGCTGGATGTTAACGTGATATAAAGAGCTAAAGTTAGCCATCGTTCACTGGGGGATTGAGTGTTAGCTTACATGAGGATGTCAAGTTCATTTTGATATTTTTAAACAGTCTTTGGAAATGACTGCTAACATTTCCGTTGACATTTCATGTTACACATTCCTTGTACTTATAATAAGAAGAACTTTAGTTTAAGTACCAATTAGTGGCATTTGACCTGCCTATTGTTAAGATATTGGCTGTTTATTAGTACTTATAAAGTACATATTCTGCATGATCTTATTCTACATCTTATACCCAATACCTAAACGCTTTATACTTACTACCTTAATAACTATTAATAAGTAGCAAATTAGGAGTTTGAGAAAAAAGTCATAGTTAATATGGTTAATATCGTTAATATAGTTTATTAATAGCAAGAATTAGTGACCGAACACATTGTTCATACAGGAATTTTACTAAAGAAAAATTTTAATTGTCATCCTGGCTATTACCATATAGTATATGCAGTTCATCAATAATACTCACATGTATATTTACAGTGTAATAAGGACTTCATAAAACAAAGTTTAATCAAATGGTTTACAGTACATGAAGACAATCCTACTTAATCCTACTAAACATCATTAGAGCCATAAAACTATTTAGTCATAATTGTGCTGTTTTTAAATAAAACATATTAAACAAAATAAAGATAAAGTCAATCAAAAATCAAGACAAACATAAACAAATATCAAATTTGGTTCATTAGTTTGATTTTAAATGTAATATCTTTCTATTCTTAAAGACGTTCAGTGACCAAACTCTTATTTTAATGGATAAAACTGTTTAATAAACTGTTTTGTTTAAATGCACCAAATATTATTGGCTGTATTTACTGAGAAATGCATAAAAATATACATTTTCAAAACGGTGTGTACTCTTTTATGTAGAGCACTATACACATATGCATTGTAAAAGAAATGTATTCAAATATACCAAAAAAAAAAAAAAAAAAAAAAAAACATTAATTATCTGTCAGCATATGTAATGTTTTTCACTCCTGGCAGTGAGCTAGACAGTAAGAGTGGGCCAAAATTGCCCAAAGGATGTTTGCATCTGCTTGCAAGGAACAGAAACCCGAGCATATGAACAAAAGTAAACAGTGTAGTTAGTTCAGTATGTCTGCTTTCTGTCTGTCAGTAAGGCTCTTAGCTCTCCCTGTATTGTGAAGTGCAGGTGCTGCTGGCCATCTTGCAGAATAACCCATTAACATGTTATAGCAATTGGATGGTACATTTATAGCATAATAACAATAATCGTACAGGTTTGAAATTTACTAAAGACCATAAATGTTTTTTTTATACTGTATATAAAGATCAAAAGTCAGGGAAGGTATAAGAGAGTTTTCTTTGGAAAATGTATTAGCATGAAAGTTTCAGTTGAAATGTCTTTGTTTGTTTGTTTGTTTCACCCCAAAATGAAAAGTGACCTTCCAAATATGAATTAATCATAAGGAAGGTTGTGAGTCTGTATCAGAGATCTGGACCAAAGTCTTCTGGGGCTGTATGGATTACTTCAAAGCTTCCTAAATATGGATTTTAGACCATCAAAAAGGTTCTCTAAGTGTGGGGCAAAAAAAAAAAAAAAAAAAATCTGTAAATATCATGACAACAGCATTCCAGAGCATGAATTCTGGCTTTTTATGAAGTGGCACAAAACGCCAATTCCTCTGAAATGTTTTTTTTAAATAAACTACTTGTCAGTGTTCGTCCGTGTCGTCATTTGTTTTCGTCATGTGATTTCTTTGTATTGTCTTTCCCGCCACCATCAGTGTCAATCTGTTCCACCTGTGTTCATCCCTTGTGTGTGATTAGTCTAATCATCCCCCATCTATTTATACCCTTTCGTCTGTGTCCATTGTTGTCCGGTATTCTGATTCGTGTGGTTCATCTGTTCCTGTGTCGTCCTGTCTTCCCGCATCCAATATCTGTTCCAGTAAGTGTTCAATAAATCCGTTTTGTAATGTACTTTTCAGTCTCGTTGTGTCACCATCTGCCAACCAGGCGTTACACTACTAACATTGCTTTATCTGAACAAGTGACAGATTGAAGATTGCCTGACCTAAAAAGCCTCTGTTTGGCAGACAATATCAGTGAGTATTAAAACCAATCACAACACATTTTTGTTGAGCCTACAAAACACAGTGATTATGGCGCATCAGATGCATTAAACTTGGTTGTTAGCTCAGTGATTCAGGATCTCCAGACAATGGTGGGGTTTATGCTAATATTAGGGGCGGGGCGAGTTCAATGTGACATCACATTGTGCTGAATCTGCAAACAGCTTCCTCTGAGACACTGCTTGTGATGATGGGGATTTAAATCACTCTTTAATCATTAATTCAATTAATTAATTTGATAACACACAAAAAAGGGCATCTGCTGCGTAAAACATATGCTGGATAAGTTGGTGGTTCATTCCTCTGTGGCGACCCCTGATGAATAAAGGGACTAAGCTGAAAAGAAAATTATTGAATGAATGACAGCCAGGTTCAATATTTTTTGGGATCCCGTGACATTTGCATGTGTTGTCAAACTGATGAAGACACAATGTGTTAATGTGTTCTATTTGCATATGTTTTCTTAAGCATATATGTTCCTATATGTTTAGCTTTTTCTGCTACTGTAGATTTAGGCCTTGTCCACAGGACATGAGTCATTTCAAAGAGTACTCTTGTATTTTCAAAAAGTTCTATGGCAGTTTAGTCATTTGTTCACACATAAATGCAGAATCAGGTCAGTGCAACCAAAACTACTGTATATGTACACATTTAAAAAAATAATAATAATAAATTGGTGGCAGTTTTGTTGTATAACTGGTCAAACTGGAGATTTTGGCTTGTAAAGTCAGTGTGCACTCTGTTTGATGTCAGACTGTGGGGTGATATCAGGCTTGTGATTGGCCAATGTGGCTTTTTTACGGTTAGGGGTTGTATCAGCACTTGCTGGTTTGGTATGCTCTTGGCAGCACTTCATAACATGTTGTTGCATTTTCATATGGAAACAATGAAATTGAAAAATGAGAAGTAAAACTTTAAAAACGTATTTAAAATGTAAAATTATTTATCATTATATAACGGTTGTTTACGCACATTACAACACACATTTTCATTTATTTTCTTGAATGAACCTAGCATTGCTTCACAAATGAAAATAGAAAAATGCATAAATTGACATTTAGTTTTGGTTATGTTAATTTACATTGCTATTTTCTAATCTGTTATTCTCTTTTAGTGTTAACCAGCACAACTTTTTTGTTTTGTATTATACTTTACATTTTCTATAGTTTTGAGTGAAATTATTTGTCAGTCTGAGGTTGGGGCAGTGTTTGGGGCACCAGATTTTTCAAAGATTCAGAGGGGGCACATTCAGAAAAGTCTGTTCTACACTGAGCCCGATTGTGTCAGAGTTAATGTTCATGTTCTTCAGCATGATTTGAGAAAGACTCAAAGAGCATCTTGCGCTTCAATAGACTCAAGAACATCTGACCTTTTGAGTTCACATCGGTTGACGTCAGTGTCACAAATTTGCTTAAATTTGCTTATTGACCTAGAAATAAAAACCTTTTCATTTGACGTCATCGTTTTTTGGTCTTTGTTTTGACTATACACTTTGTTTCTCATTTCAGATGGGGAAAAAAATCCAACAATGTGCTTTCAAACTACTTTTAAACCATATCTGTTAATCCATGTCCAGGGCTATAGAGCTGTGTCACTAGAACGCTATGAAATGATGAGATCATGCCAAATGACCTATATTGTGCTGCTGGCTTAGCTTGTACCACATTCGTTTAGCTGATATCCATCCTCTTAAAGCTCCGGGGAATCAAATCCACAGCCTCACCTTATTAGAAGTGTTGCATGCACGGCATCTGTACTGGAATCTGCTTTAAAAAAAATAAAAATGGATAAAGTTGGTTGAGTGCTGAGCTGACGGCGGTGCAAATCTGTAAACACCAATGTAAATCAATTACAACAGGAAAAACACAGTCCCATGTATAATTTGATCTGATTATGCTGTTGACAGCAGCGGCGTAATGATTACTTCCACACAACAGAAGCAAGGCACGTTGCAGGCTCCGAGATGTGAATGTATTGTATTATCAGGCCAGAAAATCTTTGATTTGATTTGTCAAGTTGTTAGGGCACCACTAGAAATTCAATTTGATATTAATTAAAGGGAAATGGAGAAGGACAATAAAATGAATGTGGTAATAGCCTGTGACGACTTCAGAAAAAGAGTTCAGGTGCGTGTTCTTTTTTATGCTGGAGATCAATATTAGTGTGCTCGTTTTGATGAGAAGAAACAGTGTGATTTGATCAGTGTAGACCTCAATCTCTTCAGCTCTTTATTGCTTCTGGAGTGATTGCACTCCCACTCCACCTGGGCTCACTCTGCCCATGCATCTGATATCCTCTGTTCAGAATCTTATAGAGCAAACAATGTAAGATGAGTTTTTGGATTTCAATTTTTACCTCTTTTTTTTCTGTGCGTGTGTGTTTGTGATGGATGGGTTGGGGTGGGGTTCTGTTGCCATGCGAGGCTCTTGTACAATAGAAAATGAGCAAAGATCAGACAGGCTAAATGTTGATGAAGGAATGATTTGCTGTGATGGTCTAGTGCTGCGTTTAGACCCGATGTCGTGATACTACATTTTTCACTTATTAAAAGTGAGTAAAAAAAATCTTTTGTCAGATAGATATATGGGTAGTTGACAAATGGGCAGTTTAAATGTTGTTGTTTTTTTAATACAAATATTTAAGATAAAATAGATATATTTATGTGCTTGAAGTACGATGTTTGAGAACATTTCAGGGGTCTAATTTGATCAATTCTTTCAGTTTTGTTTTATAATTTTACCGACCTGTATATGCTATATGGCGTGACAGCAAAAATGAAGAAAAACAACTCTTAATAATATACAAATGGCATGAAAGCAATTGTTGGACACTTATCTTCCTATAGTGCTTATCTTCATTTAGTTTAAATGAAATTATGAATGACATTGTTTTTCTCCATGACTTATTGCACATTTTCAATAAACACTGCAGTCACACCAAAGGACAACAAAACTCATAGTGGTTCCAAAAAAGTGAAATGTGTGAATAGTTCTTTGACAAATGTCAAAGACATGTTTGTGCATGTCATGGGCTTCAGTCACATGATCTTGAATGAAATATGTCCATGTAATATGCTTAAATTAGCATATAATGTCACGGTGAGACTGTCACACCACAGGACAGTTTTTCAAATAAATAAAGTAATAATAACACTGCAGTTTTATAACAAAAATATCCATGGAATACAAAAAACTATATACAGTATAATTAATATACGTTATTTCTCCTTATCAAAATCCTATAGTTTGACATTTAGACTTTTCATTCATTCATTCTCATTTCGGCTTAGTCCCTTTATTAATCTGGGGTCACCACAGCGGAATGAACCGCCAACTTATCCAGCATATGTTTTACGCAGCGGATGCCCTTCCGGCCGCAACCCATCTCTGGGAAACATCCATACACACTCATTCACACACATACACTACGGACAATTTAGTCCACCCAATTCACCTGTACCGCATGTCTTTGGACTTGTGGGGGAAACCGGAGCACCCGAAAGGAAACCCACGCCAACACAGTGAGAACATGCAAACTCCACACAGAAACGCCAACTGACCCAGCCGAGGCTCGAACCAGCGACCTTCTTGCTTTGAGGTGCACGTGCTACCCACTGCGCCACTGTGAGGCCCACATTTAGACTTCATGGATGGTATTTTTGTTGTTGTTTATTTGCACATTTTAACAATTTTGGGGGGCATTTATCTATGCTCTGACAACTTTTGACATTGAACCAATATATAACAATATTTGAAAAATGTATTGTCTGGATTATACATGTAAGTTACAGCTGAATAACTGTGCAATGAGCAGCCAGTACGTTTTACAGTGTAAGATTTTATTCTATTATATGTAGTGGATTGCATGTTGTGAGCAACATATGACAAATCATAACCAGGCATTTTCCCTCAGTTCAATTGATTATAACTTACTCTGAATAAAATATTTCTACAATGCAACAAAAACTGAAGAAGTCACCATGCAAAACTGACAATTGTTATTTTCAATGAAATATTGTTGTATTTATTAAGATTTATGACATCTCTTCCCTGATGATGTGTTTACTTGTGCAGGGGTGTGAAAACAGTCCCAATGATTCACCAATAACAATGCAGTCATGCGGAATCAAGTCCTGTCCTACATTTTCCTTGTTTGAGAAGCTGTCTGACTCAAACACACTGTACGTCACAGTAGGGAAGAAAAGACCATCACAACTTCCATTTGATGCCAACTCTCGCTGCGTTCCAAATGCAATAAATCTTCATCTGAAGGGCACTTATGGATATAAGTCTTATTGAAGGGTCATTTTAAACTGAAGTGTTCAGAACTGACAACTACAAAGGGCCCTTTGAAAGTGGGTGAGTTTCATAAAAAATGGATTCAGAGGCAGTTTCAGAACTATGATCTGAACATAAATCAAGTTGTTTGAATCTAGCATCAGTCTGAAAACTTTAATCATCGTTATCACCACTTTGATGATTCAACATTTAATTCTGTGACATTCCGTATAATTTGCATTTGAATGCTAGCTTACGCTACAGCTTGGAATGCTTATGGCTGTGTTCCACTTCATTTTTAATGCCCTTCCTTCACTAACTCACCATTGATAACTTGGCAAATGCTACAGTGGGTAAAATAAGCATTGAACATATCGTAATTTCACCTGGTGAATATATTTCTAAAGAAGCTGTTCACATGAAATTGACCCAGAATTTGGTACAAACTAAGAAATAAACAAACAATACAAACATTAAAAAAAAGGATTTCTGAAATATTAGTTACGTGTAATAACAAGGGAATGACAAAAGGAGAAAGTACTAAACTTAATACTTAGCATAAAGGCTTTTTTGTAACGACAGTTTCAAGATGCCTCTTGTGGTTGCCTCATGCATTGCTCAGATGTAGATTTTTTCCAGACTTTAAAATATTGACGGTTCTGTAAGTCTTGTTTTTAAAAAATCTGATCTTTAGTTCTTATTTTCTATTGGATTCAGGTCAGGTGATTGGCTGGGTTATTCTACCAGCTTTATTTTCTTTTCTGAAAGCAGTTAAGAGTTCATCCTGGTTTCATCTTCATCATCTGGTATAGTAGGTGTTGAGATTGAATCAGCTAATATTAATTTACAATGATAAAGGGCAGGCTTACTTTCTTACTGCTGAAAGATTTTGCCTGCTGTCTGGGCGTTCCATGGCTTTTTACACCTCCCTTTCTTCATGTGTTCAATACTTTTCTCGTGTGCCTTTTAATTTTATTGCACATAACCTATTTCTAAAATAATTAGATTCATTTCTTTGTATTTATGAATGACTTTGGTTGTTACTGACATTTTTACTGACACATTTCAAGTCAACAACACCTTTAGAAATATGCTTTCTGAGAAAATTGTTGACATGTAAAAAATTTTTTTACCCACTGGGTAGCACAATCGCCTCACAGCAAGAAGATCGCTGGTTCGAGTCCCGGCTGGGTCAGTTGGCATTTCTGTGTTTCTCCTCCCCGTGTTTGCGTGGGTTTCCTCCGGGTGCTCCGGTTTCCCCCAATCCGATAAATTGTTTGTGGTGTATGAGTGTGAATGGGTGTGTATGGATGTTTCCCAGTGATGGGTTACAGCTGGAAGGGCATCCGCTGTGTAAAACATATGCTGGATAAGTTGGTGGTTCATTCCGCTGTGGCGACCCCAGATTAATAAAGGGACTAAACCGAAAAGAAAATGAATGAATGGATGGATATGCCACATTCTATGCATATATGTACACTTGGGATGTTCTAAATATTTGAAATTGATATTTAATTTATTATTGAACTGTTTTGAGGTGGGAGTAAACTAAACACCTCCTGCAATGATGTCATATTTGTGTTGCACACTGGTATATGGGAGCAGTGTGAAGTGAACATACTGTATGATACACACTGCGTCCTATTCAGAAGGACTCACCCCTATGTTCTAATCTCTTTTGAAGGATTGACAGCTTTAGATTGACAGCTTCGAAGGGGTTTGGGAATTGGGATGAGACCTTCTGAATAGAACACAGTATAAAGCATCACTAAGCAAAGGATCATGGGGGCCCAAAGTGTCCATCAGTTGTGCCCTTCATTCTCAAGGGCCCTTCCAAGTGGCCAGTTTTGAGCACTTTGACTTGGAACGACACTTCAAAATGGTGGCCATGATTATTTTCACTCTGAAAGTGCCCCTCTGAGGGTGATGTATCCCATCAGGATTGCACTGATAAACTGACCTAGCAAAAGAATGAGCTCTTCAGAATTAAACCCCCTATGACTGCTTTTGTTTTCATGTTATTATATATCCACAAACACTAGATGTCTGCACTAGATAAATTCACGACAAAGCCATATTGGTCAGCGTGACATAAACAAAAACAACACTGAGGTTACATTTGAGCAAACTTTCTAAGAAATATATGGGCTGGATCCAGAATAGGATACTAGCATACAGCTATTTCTGACATTTGGAAAAAAAAAAGAGCAGTAGGCTAGTATGCTATTACAAATTTAGCCATGGTCTTAAGGCTTCCAAACCCAGACGTGCCTATATCTGAACCATCTTTTCAACAGATGGACATCTAATTATGTGTTGTGGTCTTTTAACTTGTTTCAGATTTTCAGACTAACAAGGAACATTGTCGAGCACACAGTAGTTTGACCAAACAATATAAACATTCCCTGAATGGATTTGTTTTCATGAACTTCCTGACCTAGATTTTGCCAAATCGTATTTCTATCTCAAATATTTATCTTTGCTCAGTGGAACCAGCTTGTTGTATTCACCGAAAACTTGCATTCTTGCATATCACTCACTTTTCAAAAGCTTTATGTTATTGTTACTGATACATCAATGGCATTTATAGACCGAGAGAGAGTGGAGAACAAGCAAACAGTGTAATTTTTGATAAATGGGGAACGTCATACGTAACCGTTTTTAATGATCATTATTTACTAGCGAACAGAGAGTCCAGGCTAAATCCAACCTATGATGAATTGCTGATCAATACATTGATGACAAGCCAGCAGAGCCTCAGACTGTAATGGGAGATTGTGTCTGTTCTGAATATGTTCAATCAAGCTGTTGTCTTGCTGGAAATGTTACTACACAATTCATGTTATTTGACTTGGCGCAGCTAGCTCAGTGTGGCATGTGGTTTGCAAAACACAAGGAGGGTTTTATAAGGGGCAGCTGTGATTACATTCCTCTCTTCCATTCCTTCTCATTATGAATGTGAAACAGAATACAGACCAAGCATAACTTACAGCACTTACAAGAGGTGTGAAACTCCACTAAGGTACAAACCACACCAAATAAAATATACATAATGCTGGTGGAGTTTCATAGTCTGGCTCTCCCGTGTCCAAAGTACTTGTGCTTACTTTTCAAAATGAAAGGAGAGTCTGTTACTGTGAAGCCATGTAAATAAATATGAACATTTCACAAGACTTTTGAGAAGCAGAAAGCTCGGTGAAGGACATGATATGATGTAGATACGTATGACCACCATCTATAATGTAAAATCATCATTTTTATAAAGCATGGAAGCCCATTTCCACCACATAAGAAAAAAAAGCATGCTTTGGTAAATCATAACGATGGTATAGAAAGTTGAAGTTATGAGTCATAATTATAAGATAAAAGATGAAATGATGACATAAAAAGTTATGTGGAAAAGCCATAATTATGACATAAAAAGGTCATAATTATGGCATAAATGGAAACAAGTCAATTATGTATTTTGGGGTCATACTTTAGAATTTTTTTGTCATAATCTGACTTTTTTCTCTATGTGACTATAATGATTTACTGTGATGTTTTTCTAATGTGGTGGAAATGGGCATTTCCACATTCTTGGCCAAATGACTCCTATGAGTTGAATCTTTTTAGTGAATCAAAAGCACATGAATAAGTTTGTCTCACTTATTTAATTGTACATCATTAATTTAATATCCAATTAACATAAGGTAACTGATACTGTACTATGTTATGTTATGTTATGGTATACTTCAGGTTGGTAATGCTTTAGTCAATGCAGCTAATGTTTATATGGGAATGTACAGTTAGAATGCACACAAGTTTTGACAACAGTAAAAAGAATTGAATGAAACATGCTGTCCCATTTGTTTATGCACATTTTTCCCATGAACTTTTAAGATCACATTTCTCAGTAGGAGTTGCGCATGCTCATGCTCGAGTGACGTCATTACTGCTACTACGGTTGCCTCGTTGTGTGTGTTTGTAGCATCGCCGCTTAGAATTGAAATTTCCACTTTTTTATCATAAAACACATCACTATTCGCTAGTATTTGTATTTTCTACTAAGGGTGAACAAACTCTTAATACATTTATACAATCAAATCTACTTTATAACGTTCTGTCTCTCGAGCATCCGCCTGTGAGTTGTAGCTTTAGCCTGCTAGCACCGCCAACCAGCTAAAGCTACCGACTTCCTCTACTTACTGTCTTTGCTCTTCACCCTGTACTATGTCACTTGCGTGTTCATCCTTGTGTGCAGAAGAAGCAGCGATGGAGGCGTTGGATGTGGAACTGGAGAAGCTTGGGAACCAGATTCGTCTTCTGGAGATGAAGCAAGCGCAGATCCGGAGACAACGGGCCCTGTTCGATGTTCCCCGGACTGCGGCTCGCTCCTCTGAGGTAAGTGTGCGATACAATCTTAACACTCCGTCCGCCTCAACTCCGTGTGTTTCTCCGTCCAGTCCCAGCGCACCGAAGGTGCGGCTTGGCCAGGGGTCGGTCACACTGGCTCCTGGCTACCGTGGCACCTGCACCTGGTTGCAGCCGCGTAAGGTGAATACCAGGTCGCAGGGCAGAACGTCTCTTCCTCCTGTGTTCGAGTTGCCCACGGAGAACCGCTTCGCCCCCCTCTGCGAGACGGGTCGCCATGTGGCTGTCATCGGTGACTCCATCGTTCGCCACGTCCGTGCTGCTTCCACTAAAGGTAACAACGTACGCACTCACTGCTTTCCCGGTGCTCGTGTTAAGGATGTTTGTGCTAGGGTACCCGATATCCTGAGCGCTGGCGAGAGCATCGGAGCTGTCGTTCTCCACGTGGGGACGAACGACACCGGGCTGCGGAAGACGGAGATCCTGAAGAGGGACTTCAGGAGCCTGATCGAGACGGTTCGACACACCTCGCCCGCCACGCAGATCATCGTATCTGGACCGCTTCCTACTTACCGCCGAGGAAATGAAAGTTTCAGTAGACTTTTTGCTCTCAATGAATGGCTTTTAACATGGTGTAAAGAACAGAAGTTGCTCTTTGCCAATAACTGGAATCTTTTCTGGGAGCGTCCTAGGCTCTTCCGTCCTGATGGTCTGCACCCCAGCAGAGCTGGAGCTGAACTCCTGTCGGACAACATCTCCAGGATGCTTCGTTCTGTCTGACTAGTAAGTGAAAATTAAACATCAGGTCACTAGCACCTAAAGCACTTATCATAAATGAAATAATAACAGACAATAATCTTAACGCACTCTGTCTCACTGAAACCTGGCTGAAACAAAATGACTATATTAGCTTAAATGAAGCAACTCCTCCAGGATTCTTATATAAACATGTGGCTCGTCAAACTGGTCATGGTGGTGGAGTTGCATCAATCTTTAATGATAATCTTAACGTTAATCAGAGAAACGGACTTATGTTTAACTCTTTTGAAGTATTGGCACTTAATGTTATGTTTCCGGATATTAGAAAAAAAACTATGTTATCTCTCGCTTTAATCACCATATATAGACCTCCAGGACCCTA
>CAIGQW010000532.1:5501458-5535710 GCA_903798125.1 Danio choprae
GTGTGTGTGTGTGTGTGTGTGTGTGTGTGTGTGTGTGTGTGTGTGTAAGAGAGAGAGAGAGAGAAGAGAAAGAAAGAGGTGTAGGGTTAAAGACAAAGGTAAGGCTGATGGAAAGTGTGTGTATGTGTGATAATATAATGTGAGCCAAAAATACATGTGGTGGAAAGGAAAGTCGTTTTAGCATCAACAATTTGCTTAGTAATACCTAGGAAATTTTTACATTTCAAGTAGTAAAAAGAATAATTTTAATAATCTGTTGCCCGACATCAGTTTTACTGATTCATTTAATTTGCATCCTGACTTTATTCTGCTTTATTGGCAGTTTATGGTCATGTATGGTTTGAAGACAATTGTTACTTGACCTAGTTGAGTAGGAAGTGGGAAATGATGCTTACTCCACTTTTGAAGGGGTTTTGTTTATTTTGGTGTTTGTACCTCCCGGCTTCATGTTCCGTGAATCAAATCTGTAGTCAAAAGTGACTGTAGGCCAAAGTATACTTCCATTTTTACAAGTTTTGATATGTGTACAAAGTACAATAAGCTTGTACATGCGCATTGAATATCCTTTGTACTTTGGCCCAATCCCAATTCTATTTTATATCTCTACCCAATCCACACAGGATCTTTAATATGCACACCCCAGGTAACGATTGATTGGCCACAATGTTTCCTAATTAGATATAGCAATAGTGATATTACACCACAATAGTGATAAATTTTGCCTTATTTTTAAGTTTATCTTATTAGGGGTTCAAGTGCTTTAGTGCTGAAATCCTATTGTATTTGTTTTAATTGTTATTTTTCTTCAGCCACAATGCGGAATGGACAGACCAAACCATAAGGCCTAGAGATTTGAAACTTTAAACTTTTTAAATTTCCCCTAACCTAGCAACTGTTGGTTTGATTGACTTGAAATATGGAATGCCATGTCTTTGTCCAAGGAGGCATTACATCATGGCTGGCATTAGCCAATTAAACTTGAAAACCCATTAAACAAGGTTAACAATGGGTGATCGGAACGAAACTTGGCGGGCATCTACGACGCATGGTTTTAGAGGTCTGTAAGAATTGTGAAAGAAATCGGCCACTAGGGGAGATATTAAAAGCACAGAAACTTCATTTGAACCAGTTTGCTAAAAGTTTTGCCCAAATTCATATATGCGGTATATCCGCATAGACACTCCTTCAAGTATGATGTGGTAAAGACGCACATCAACCAGTTGCTGAAAGGCCAGATCATATGCAGGGGTTGTAGCCCTTATGCGTTTCCTATTGTCTTAGTGAAGAAAAAAGCCAGTAGTCTACGAATGTACTCTATGCATGTGCATAGACTACCAGCAACTGAATGCAAAGACTAGGAAAGATGCATTTTCGCTGCCTCCTATAGAGGAAACATTAGACACATTGACAGGAGCTCGCTGGTTCTCCACTTTGGATCTGGCCAGTGGGTAGAACCAAGTTCCAGTCACTGAGGGGGATAGATCCAAAATTGTGTTTTGTACCCCGTTTAGGTTATTTGAATGGAACGGAATGCTGTTTGGGCTTTGTAATGCTTTGTAATGGTCTTGGGAAGGCTGAAGTGGGAAGGATTTTGCATTTTTCAATCAGGAGATTATGTATTTTGGGTCATGTGGTGTCCTCTCAGGGTTGCCAAATAGCCCAGTAAAGTGGAAGTAGTAGCAAACTGGGGGTGCCGAGTAATGTGACAAAAAGTTCATTTTTAGAGTTTGCTGGCTATTATCTGCACTTTTTGGAAGGGTTTGTGTAGGTGGGTGTGTGTGTCCGGAGTGATTTTTTTCTTTTGTAAGTGACATTTTAAGAATGGTAGCTGGATTCTGTTGTCATCTTTTTCCAATTGAATACCTGAAAAAATGGTATTGGAAAAAAATCATTGCATTTAAAAGGATAAATTATTTATTTTATAGCTTAATTTGTACATTTGTATATATATAAATGCTATTAAACAACAGGCTAAAGCTCAAATTATTTTTAAGTATTTATTTTACAAAGATTTACTAAAATTAGAAAGATTGAACAGAGGTGCTACATTTTTTACAGTGTTAAAGAATTCATAACGGACATACCAACAGTTAAATATTGGGTTAAAATAAATCTCATATTCGATGAGAGAAGCCATAGACAGACGTATCTCGTAAACAAAATCTTGATTAAATGACAGAAAACACTGCTGTCCATCTTCAAGTTCACAACCTTTACAGCAAAAGGCATGTGTTTTGGCTAACTTGTTGCCTAACTGCTTCACAACTACACATGAGCCTATTAACTTCCTCAACAGTCACAGGCTGTTCGATATATTCATCATCTGGTGATTCTCATTCTCATTCTCAGACCATATTTGGAGAGTAGATATTGACATTTCATGGGACACCAAGAATGTAGAGAAAGTGACGAGAGGAGTTGAGATTGGCAATGTTCATTTCCAGCTAATTTAGTAAAACTTTGTCAATTTTAATAGTCATATAAATAACTTTACTTAATGGTCTGGTTTACGAAACTTTGTGAGATTATTTTTGAATGTCTGTTCTGTGAAATTAGCAGAGCTCATTAATATTCATGACCATTCCAAGAATGGTCAAAAAGAGCTTTTCATTTTAGGGACAATTTATATGGGATAAATGAGCACAAAACCATTTCTGGATAATTTTTAAACTTACCTAAGCCTCATATCTACTATGTAGACATCAGAGAATTTAACAGATTTAATCAGTGCACCTTTAACTAAAGTGTAGTACAGAAGCAGTAGTCCTAAAGTAACACTATATGATTGCTCTGATGACATCATTGGACCCTTTTAGTAGCACTGCATCATCATGGCCTAAATTAGCCAGCTCGAAGTGTCATTTCAAAATGAGTAATATGCAGGCAGACCCAGGTGTCCCCAGGAGAGTCCCCAAAATAGACAGATCTTTACACAATGCTGCAGAAAGTCCTAGATCAGTAGGAATTGGGTTACTGTTTTGCTGGAACCCTTGAGGCAGTCTTTTGTGTATTGATGCTAATGTTGCTAAGAAAGCTTGGCCTATTTCCATTAGGCTACTACTGCATATTAAGCAAGAGATTTTGGTCAGAATCATGATCATATGGAGAGGAAGTCTTGAATTTTTAGTTCATTTAATGAGTACCGTTTGTAAATCCAGCTGGGCTCTGTACACAGCTCAGACAATGGGACACTCAATCAGCTAATGTGAGAAGCCTAATCTAGCTCCTTCTTTCCAGAGATCAGCCAAAGCCAAACATAAGCCATCACATTATGCTCAAATGAGGCTGCTCTGCTTGAGTAAACAAAGACTTCTGTAAATTTACCCATGGCAGATTAAAATGGTCCCACTGCGGGGGTGTTACTGGAAGGCTGCCCTGACCACCCTGTCGCTCAGTGGTTGGGTCGGTCTAAAGTTGTCCCCCAGCATCCCGTCATTGCCTTCTGGAAGCTCTGCTCCTTTAACATGGGACCTGAGACGACGAAATTCTTCAATCTAGGGCAAAAAAGTGTTATGCTTTTAACAGATGCATTTATTCAGGGGGTCTCTTTTCAGACCTCATTTATATAGAGCAGTGAGCGGGTTAGATGTTAGGAGCATCCAAAATTATATATTTTTTTCCACTGTTGGCACTGACAAATAAATTTAGTGAATTTACCAGCCATAAATCTCACTCATTTGGAATGCATTTATTTAAGAAGATAACGGATTAATTAAAATATCAATAATAAATAAAGATATACAGTGTTAGTTTATTTAACCTTAACTGCAGACTCTGAGCTATATTGTCCAGTGTCATTTTAAAAAGGCATATTTTACTTTGTATGCATATATATTCTGCAGTTTAATATATAAAATTGAATATGTATTTCATGTATAGATTGTTATTATTTACTATTACACGGCTCTCTGGAATACTTGATTCTGATTGGCCAATCACTGCATTCCAAGATATGTTATTTCCAGATAACAACCACTAAAACTAATAACACAGTCTCACCCAGGTTCTACAAATCATCTCGACACCGCAGTTCTAGACTGTTTGGTGGCATCTTGCGAGTGAATAATTATACAGGTTAGTGTGTGTTGCATTCAGCCGTTTTTCTTTCTGAAAGCTTTACGTTTGTTTAAAGAGTTAGTAAATTATTACATCTCAGATCAGGGTTTTGTTTCTGCTTACTTCAGTGGCAAGAAGCCATGTAATCAACTCAGCTCATTTGCACATATTTATGTATATACTTGATAACTTGATTGCTTTTTATTTATAAATTGTTTTATACAAAAGGGTCTGCCAAATAAATGTAAACTATATTATTGCCCAATGTCCATATTAAATCTGTCCATATTAAACATTACTGATATACAATTTTGTTGAAATGTTTGTGATAAGTAAGTTTTAAAAAAAATGTAAAGAAGCTTATTCTGCTCACCAAGGCTGGACATATTTCACCATAAATACCTTAACACTGCAAAATTTGGGGAAACAAATGTTACATTTAAAATGAATGTTTATTATTGAATGTAAATTATAATGTAATAAGATATTAAAAGCTGATTTTTCAGCCTCATTTCACTGTCACATGATCTCTTACTGTCATTGGTTCCAAATGTATATGCCTTAACATCAGCAGCTGTCATCAAGAAATTCATTATATTTAAATTTAGGTACTTAAATGTTTATTATTTTAAAGTTTGTATAGCAAATAATCTGCAACTGTGTGTACATTTTCAATTAGTAAAAGTTAATCAAAGATGGATTGGTCTGAAATATATACGTCTCTGACGTCAGCAAATCTCTGACTATGTTTCAAACTATTCAATGTAAAGGATATATTGAGCAGTGAGTAACTCCACTCAGTTTATTAACCAGCACTTGCATTTTTGTTTTGGTCAATTTTAGTGTGAGTGTTGAATTTGAACCCTGGGTGTGAGCTTTTCCGAAGACTTTCTTCTAATTTTCTTATTTTTACTTTTCTTTCTCTATAATGATATTATTACTTTGTAGTCTGTTATTATAACTTTCCTTTTTATAATAGTATTTTGATGTATTTGTGTTTAAAGTCATAACATAAGCTGAGTAATATCGGTATTCTGTATAAATATGGGAAAACCATAAACATTAATCAAAGGAGGAAACAATTTATATATAAAATGTTATTACAGTCATTGAACACAGTAAAGACCCTGATCATGTCTGACCTTTCCATAATATTCAATATATGACTGGCCTTTACTTGAAAGTATTGTGCTCTGCCAGTCACTGAGATCAAAGATGCAGATAAATGCCATATATTGTTCTTTACCATTGCATTACTCTGGTAAACCCCATTGTGTGTAAAACACGTCAAAGTCGCTTTCTGATTTCCCCTTCTGTGTACTTGTAAGAACTAGTTTTCTAAGACAGGACTATAGGACCACCATATATGCAGTGTGTATACTAAGAGAGAGAGAAAAAAAGAAAGAGAGAGAGAGAGAGAAAGAGAGAGAGAGAGAGAGAGAGAGAGAGAGAGAGAGAGAGAGAGAGAGAGAGAGAATTTAGCAGAGTCATAGACTTTTGCTGATGTCAGAGGCATATATTCAGATAAAACCATCTTCAATTAACATTTACTATTAGAAAATGTAGACACATATGCCGAATATTCATTATATAATATTTAAATAATATACATTTAACTTCCTGAAATAAAATCCTAAGTAAAATTCTGAGTGCTGACATACTATGATTCTAGGTATACTACCAGTCAAATGCTTTGAATCAGTAAAAAGGATCATGTGACACTGAAGACTGGAATAATGATTTGAACTTTGGTAATTATTTAATTCTTAATTTACATTAAATAAGATTCAGCCATTTTAAATGTAATCATATCTAAGAGTATTTGCATTTTTTTCTGTATTTATGATCAAATAAACACAGCCTTGCTGAGCAGAATAGGCCTGTTCTAAAAACTTTAGATTTTTTAAAGTACTGATCCCAAAATTGTAATTGACCGGTAATGTATATCAGTTATATTTTCATGCCTTTCATTTGCATTTAGAAGATTAATTTTTTTCAGTAATATACAGTAGTTTGTTCCCACTGGCCTGCTTGGATCGGGACTTGTGGAGCTGCGCTTCGGTGGATTTGCTCTTCAGTATTTGAACTTTCAGCAGTGAAACTTAAACCACACTGAACTGAACTGAACTAAACTCTGAAATCTGGACTTTACTAGAACTTGTTAAGCTGCTTTGACACAATCTACATTGTAAAAAGCGCTATACAAATAAACTTGAATTGAAATGAATTGAATAGTTTACATTTATTTAGCATTTATTTAGCCAAAGCATTTCACAGATGAGAAGCAATCAAAGCGTTTAACGTCAATGTAAAACACAATATATATAATAATATGTTTGAGAGTCACTAACTTTATAATTTTTTTCACCTTATAAGTTACATTTTTACTGAATTGTATCTTAAATATCCTCTATGGTGTGACATAGCAAAAATGAAATAAAAATCAATTCTTAATTATATACAAATAGCATGAGAGTGACTTATCTTCATTGTTGGACACTTATCTTCATATAGTGCTATTCTCACTATAAGATCACAAGATCTTAAGCAGGGTCCTACAACTAATTAATGTTTTCAGAGGAATGCCTGAGATTTGGTTCAAAAATGTACCCGTTTAATAACACAGCAGTTTTTATAACAAGAGGTTTATGTAAGAAAAATGCTGGCAGTTTTTTATGTGTGACAGTGACAATGCAAAGTCAAGTCAACAACCCATTAATGTTTGTATAGGCATTACCTGCATCTGAGAGATGGTCAGAGGGTAACGGTACAGAACCCAGGTGACGTTCTCACTACAGGGCGGGGTGGTTAAAGAGCCCTCATACACCCAATAATCTCTTAATAGAGGATCTGAGTGTGTAAATATACCAACAGAGCCAGTCAGATGATAAACTTTAACCAGTCAGAAAACATCAAGTATAAAAACATGCAAAAAGATGCAAATACCAGTCTCATGGATTATTAATGAAGAAATCATTTACCAGGCAGTAGTGTGTTTGGGTTAAAACATGGAATTATTTTTGTCTTCCCCTGTACAGAGAAAATAAACATTTTAAGTCACAAGTGCATGTGTTGTGTTTAATAAAGCTTCTCTTCTCTGCTTGCCTTATACTGCAGGTCCTGCAGGACGTCTGTGATGGCCTTCAGACCAAGATGTTCCTTCCCAACCTGAAAAGAGTCAATTAGAGCAGCAGTGTCAGCTGAGCAGGACTAATGGTCTGTTTAGTTTCTCATGGAAACAGTAGTTGTTTCGATAAATTCAAACATTCAACAAGATTTTTAACTTCACATCAACAGAATGATTGATAACTATGTTGTTAATGTTTAATGCATAATCATCAACATCATCAAACTTTACTTTACAGTACTCAAGGTCCAGAGAAAAATAACAAGGTGCCAGAAAATATACTACAACTAACACAACAACACAATATATTTCACAAGCGGAGTTATTATCGGGTTCAAGCACAACCCATGGTCCAACTGATGCTGAAAAGACATTAACTACAAAACTACATCAAAACTGATGAAAAAAATAATAATAATAATAATACATAAAACAAATTGACCATCATATAAAATTACCATGTGTTAGGAATACAATTATGGTACAATGGCAAAGTGTCTTTATTTAAGTAATATGAGTATTTAAATCCCACATGAAATCAAATTTTACAATGTTTTTTTTTCTAAAAAAAACCTGTTTGATTTAGTAATCTTTAATCAAATTATAACCATCTGCTTCCACTCTGAAACTGCAGTCGTTGATGTTAGTTTGGCAGTTTTTGTGAAATATGTTTAGCCATCCCTCCAACCATTAGTTTGCTGTGAGTGAATGATGAAAGGAGGAGCACAAAAATAAAACCCCTCCCCCTACTCAATATTACGTTTCAGTTGGAAAATTCATCATCTTCCAGATCAAACATTATTTTGTTTATGCTTCAATAGACAAACGTCTAATTGTCATTTCAACTGGACCGCAATAAAAATATGCAGTCACGCCTGACAACTTGACAAATGTTTTCTGAATTTAGGATATTTAATTTTAAATTAAAGTACTTTAAAGATCACAGATTTCTTTTTAAACTGTTTACACTTCTTAAACGTTATGAAAAGTATTAAGAATTTCATGCAGATTTAATCTATTGAAACATTTACACAGATTTTACACATATTAAACTATATATTCTAAACAAATGGTCTTAAACTCAAATGCTGGAGGGCCACAGCTCTGCAGAGTTTAGCTACAACCAAATCCAGCTCACACCTGCTGAATAGCCTCTAGTAGTCTTGAACTCCTTGATTAGTTTGATCAACTGTGTTTGATTAGGTTTGGAGCAAAACTGTGCAGCGCTACGGCCCTCCAGGAATCAAGTTTAAGACCTATGTTCTAAACCAATTGATGAACCCAAATTCAAATTTGATAACTTATTTTTGCCATACATTCCCCTAAATGGCACATACAAAATTTGGTGTGTGTGTGTACACATGAGTAGTGAGGGACATTTAGGACTATCCAACTAAATTTGATGTATTACAGTTTTGGTCAGAGGTCAGAAAAAACAATAATTAGAAAACCAGAACAAATACAGTAGGGTTTTCCCACATTCACTGTTTGAAACCCTAAATTGTTATTACATTCAACATGGTTTCTTACAAACAAGCCTCAGTTCTATGACCTGGGGCTTAAAGAAAATATCCCTTCCTTGTAATTACAACTTTGTGCAATCTACTCATTAATACAATCTGACATGACTTGAACACACCAAAACAAAACACCAGTGACCATTTCATCTTTTTATATTTAGATTTTTACATGCAATTAATTTACATGTTTGACTGTTTTTTTATATATGTCAGTAGAACATTCGGTGTGATACCTGCACAAACAGGGCGATGATGAGAACGCCTCTTTTCTTGCCCATGGCCTCCTCCACGCTGTTGAATAATGTAGAGTTCCAGTGTATTAGATGAAGCTGTGAAAGATATAGATTACTCACTGAGAGATCTGCACTAAAACTGAACTTTGAAATGAACTTATGCAGTATGCAAAATTATGAAGGTATTGATTATCTACATCCTGCTAAAGGACTGGTTTGACTCGTAGTTGTGCCAACAGCTTAAGGAAACGTGACATAGTAACTGGTTGACAAACATGGTAGCACATTGAAAACGGGCTCTTATCTTTTTCATTGTGTACAGAAGACCAGGATTAGGAGAGCAGGTGTCAGGGGCAGGTGATGTGAATAGATCACTTGATGGCAAATGTCTTATTAGAGTGTGTGCTGTTACTGTTTTTGACAAAGATTGAGCTGCTTTTGTAGCTAAAAAGCAGACATGCAGCAGCAGACATGCAATCTATTTTTGTGGTAACATGCAAATCAGGAAATTAGGCTCACTGTATCAAGTATATACGATTGTTTATTAATAGTTTTGTAGTGTATTTTCAGCATGTTGCATGCTGTTTGTTTATGCAGTCTTAAAAATGGTGACCTGTTAATAGTGTTTCCTAAATTAATATGTGCTTTGGTGTGTGCTGTGAAATAGGCTTGTTTTAGACACCAGGATGGATAAGTGACTGATGATGTGACAGAACTGGCAGAGTGACACTGACCTCCATTGGAAAAGCCTTGAAGTTGACAGTGTGTTCGGATCCCCTCTGGTTCTCTTTGCCCCAGTGAAAGCGCACCTCGTTCAGCTCATACTCATGGTCACTGGGTAGAGGACCTCCAGTCACAACTAACATTACACACAGAGAAAAGACACAAAACAAGCTCTCAATACAAAGGCAGCATATACTGCAATGGTCTCAAACTCAATTCCTGGAGGGCCAAAACTCTGCACAGTTTAGCTTCAACCACCTCCAACTCATACCTGCATAATTGTCTCTAGTATTCTTGAACACCTTGATTAGTTGGATCAGCTGTGTTTCATTAGAGTTGGAGCAAAACTGTGCAGAGCTGCAGCCCACCAAAAATCGAGTTTGAGACCTATGATATATGGTTTCCCACATACAGCAGATTTGTCTTTTAACCACTCAATGACCTCGAAAAACAAAACTTTATATGACTATTATAGTTAACTAAAGTAAAAAAAATATATATTTTACTAGACACTTTATTCACAAGAAGGAGTAACACTATTTTAGGTTCATTGTTTGTCTCTAGTTTTCTTTTAAACCCATTTTGGACAAGCTGATGTGATACTTTATGGTTTAATGAAAAATCTATAACTTACTTTGTTAAATTTCTTAGAGGTAGTGTAAATAAACAGCATTTTTACCCTGTCAGAAACACCTCTTCACATCAAACCTTTTCGCTTTATGTCTCTTTAAATGATGGACTATTCAAAGCTGTTTCCACATTATAAGGACAAAATCTGAGATTGGGGTGAACCGTCAAGGTTACTGCTGCATTTAATTGCTTGACATTGCAGCCTGCCATTATGAATGCAAAATATATTCAAACAAACATCCATACATATGAAAAGTCACACTGCTGGACTTAACAAATGCACGACTGTACAGTCTCTGAGCTGGTCAGTGTGAAAGCCAATAGCACCACAATAACAAACATGGCTTTGAAGGATGATAATATGATTCTAAACACAAGTGAATTGACACGGACATTTGCTATCTGTAAGCAAATAAAACAAACACAGTCCAGCTTCATAGTGCCTAAGGTCATAAAGTAGTCCAAAAAAAACAAACACACAAGCTAATTATTGCCCTGAGACATTCCCTTTACATATAGTATACTAGTCATTTTTGCTGTTGCCTCTTCTGAAACTAGGATTCTGTGTCAGGATCCCTGTAAACCTCAATATCTGAACACGCTTTACAAAACCTGGTGGGTGGAGTTCAGATTGCTAGTTATTATGGCACAAAAATACATGCAGACTGTTTATAACAAACTGTTACGGCACAAACCTAAGCAAAAATAATCTACAAAAGTGGAAATTTCATCTGCTATCACCTTTAATAAATAATAACATAATAAAAAGAAATCTTTTAAATTTATTTAAAAAATCTTCAATGTTTTTTTAATTAAAAAGAACTGTCTCTGAAAAAATACTATAACAGAAAAAAATTAATTATCACAATACATTATAAATTATATGACTGGCCCTGAACCACAAAACCAATCAGGAGTGTCAGTTGTCTGAAATTGAGATTTATACGTCATCTGAAAGCTAAATAAACAAGCTCCACCGATGAATACTTATGTATGTATACTAGTATGTGGCAGAGTAAAAACTATTTGGAAATCTAAAATCTGACTGTTTAAAAAAAATCACATTTAAAGTGTCCAAATGAAGTAGTTAGCAATGCATATTTACAAATCACAAATTCAGTTTTGGTATATTTACAATAGGAAATCTATAAAATATTTTAATGGAATACAATCTTACTTAATATCCTGACTTTTAGTATAAAAGAAAAATTGATCAATTTGAATTATACAATCCATAAACATGCACATACATTTACATTGAGTTTTTTTTTTTTAATGGAACAAATGTATTATTTTGTGTGGAATATTACCTATCAATCTTCAAAAATAAAACAAACTAGACAATAGCTTTATAAAGAAACATTTAAGATATTTCATTGCAATCGTTCATCGATAATCTTCACCACTGTGAGAATCAAGCATAACCTATGGACATGGGCTTCTTTTATAGTGCTTTAAAAAAAAAATTCTCCTTTTCTGACTGTTTTTTTGGCACTCTAATGTAAAACTACTGACACCTAAGAGTGTTGAACGGCACGACGGTGAGAAAATAATGCTTTTTTACATTCAAAAACACATAAGTTTCAGCACGTCATACCAGATTTGGATTTAAGCATGATCCTCACAGTGTGACCATCATTAATGACTTCACAGTCCCTGCAGACCACATAGTTTGGGTTGAGCCCCACCTCCAGCAGCCGCGGGTCATAGCGAGCCTCGCGTGAGTTGAGGTTTATGGGGGACTGGTACTCTCCATTCGCCTCAGGAAACAGAAGACCCCATTCAACACCTGGATTCATTCACAAAACCCAAAAACAGTGATTCAATCAGCCATTCAATGATGATGATGATAATATTTGATTCAGATGCAGTAATCCAAGAATGTTTATCTTGCTTGTGAATGTATGATAAGAGTGCCCTTGCTGTGCTGCTCAACCTTGAATCTAACTTCTGAACAGTGATACTGTGTGTCGGTTCAACTGTGTGTAGCTATATGAAATATCTGCAAACAGTGGTCCATTTTTATGTCCCAGTGTTGAAACTAAATACAGGCTGCCAGAGCTCCAGTGTCTCAAAGTTATTACTGAGGACTCCAGCAGGAATAGTAGACACAGGGGGATACAGGATGTGCTCATTTTTTTTTTCTTCACTGCTTTTTGTTTTCTCTCCATCTACAGTATATGTATTTCTCTGTTTTCCTATCCTCGCATATGTGTGCATTATTAACTGAAAGCCGAAGAAAACTTTACAGAACTATTAATATTAGAAAGAATAAGAAATGTTTTGATCTTAAAACAAGTCCTTTAAAGTCAAGTCCTTTTGTTTAATTGAATTAACCCTTTGTTTGGTAAAAAGAATGTCATGAAACTTGGTACTTCTTTAGATTTACATCTTCTATTGTTTTCACATTTTTAAATAAAAACAATTGGAAAATGTGTATTTCTGAAAAGAAAAATCTGAAAGCAGTATCTTTATATGGCAGTTCATTCTACTGTGACATCCAATCATTCAATGATGAAGAAGGGAATAAGCCTGAAAGTAAGTGATGATTTTGTTTATTTCACAAATTTAATCCACATCTGCAATAATCTTCCAAATCTTTTAGTCTAAGTTTTATTTCTCAGATCTATGCTCAGAAAGTGTTTAATATTATATAAATGGATTACAGAATAACTACAGAATAAATGTAATTGATAAAATTCTTAAAAATGCAATATAATAATAATAATAATAATAATAATAATAATAATAATAAACACTTAAATACAGGTAACTGTAAATTCTTGCTCCCCTAATTTATTTAGTTGAATAAAATAAATGTGAAATATTATAAATGTGAAAACTGTAACATAAAACATTCATAGTCATTACTTTCCAATACCTTTTTTTAACGTACAATCATTTCACTGAAATAAAAATGGTCATTTTTGACCACTACACAAACAGCGACAGTTAATCTGGTTACCACCAAATTTGTAATTATGAGAGGAAGAAAAAAATCCCCTTTTTTAACATACTAACTGCATATTAATTAAATGACCATTAGTGTTACCCAATTTGCTTTGTGTATTTAAAGATTCAGCAGTGTACAATATACTTATACTTATACTCAGACAGGTTTGTTTATAGACTAATTCCTGACCATGGGTGTAACAATAAAGTTTCATATTTCACAGAGAGCACAATTAGCCACTGATTCTCTCACAGAGTCCTACCTTCTTCATATCCCCAGTCCAGCTCATCCTTTCCAGGGTAATTACCGCTCTCTTCAATAACATTATCAGCCATGGCAACTCAATCTTCTCTCCACGACTCACGTTCTGTCCAGATGTCAAAAACTAACTCTTTCTGACCCTTCCTCCTCGTTTGCTCACCTCCCACCCATAAAACATGAAGAAACTGATGTATCACAATACAAATGGAAGTGATTGATCTCAATAGCTTCAAAGGCACACCAACCACACTGACTCTGCGACCAAACAGAAACTAGCCGTCATTCCATTGAAAATGATGAGTTTTCCACTCTCCTCTTGTCTGAGTGAAGAGCTCTCTGTCCTCCTCCCTGCGGCAGCTCCACAGCAAACCAAAAGTAAGTTCAGCAACTCACTCTCTCAGCCACCACAACCCACATGCTCCCACACAAGCCGTCTGATTGGCTGCTCTTTGGCCTCTGATGTAGCACCATAGAAACAGTTGTGGTTTGCAGTCTGGCCACGGGACGCGCAGTGCAAATGGGCCAGGAATGCAGTGATGTTGCTTTTGGAAAGATCCTCCCACAATGGAGGAAGTGGGTGTGGTTTTAAAATAATACCCACAGGGGAATGGGTGAAGAAGGAGAGAAGGTCTGTTATTGTTTGCTTTGCACATTTACTGATAGTGTTTTGGAGGTAAGGATGCGAGGGGCCCACACGGTGGCTGATGATCATTGTGTTGTTCTAATGTGTTCTTTATTGGGTTTGGAGTGAAAAGAGTTGGCTGAAGGCTTCTTAACTGACTTTAATCAGAGCTTTGATGGCCTTGTTGTTTGTGGCTGCAGTTAAATCTTATCAGTGTTAGTTCAACAGTGCTGAAAGTTGTTTTATATCAGCTGGATAGCAGTATCTTGTGATATCAAGAACAATTTGAACTTCTGTTTGATGAATGCATGAAAGTCTGGGGAAGCTTGTCAGCCGATAAAAAAAACATTATTTGAGACATATTTGATTTTTTGACTTTCCTTTTTAAAGTTTGAAAAGGGAAAAATGTAAGAAATTAGATGCAGAGAAGACAAAACACTCAAGTATAAACTCAGAATTCCAAATAGCAAAGTTGATTTGAGGGGGGAAAGACAAAGTAGCAATTCTGAAGGGGAAAGTGAGATTTGTGGGGAAAAAGTACTTTCTATACCACAGTTTTGACATTTTTCTCACAACCGTGAGTTTCTCTGCCAAATATAAACTAAGCGAACATTTCATTGTTGTGAAGAAATGTCAAAATTGTGAAATACAAACTAAAAAAAGTCAGAATTGTGTGAACAACCTGAAAATTCACGATTGTGGAAAGTCAAAGATCTTCTAATTCTGCTAAATAAAGTCATACATTATAAAGTTAAAATGGTAGTTCACTCATAAATTAAAACTCACTCACTATTTACTCGCTATCAAGTGGGTCCAAATCTTTATGAGTTTCTTTATTCTGTTAAACACAAAAAAAGGATATTTTGAAGAAACCTGAAAACCTGTAACCACTGGCTTCCATAGTAAGAAAAACAAATACTATGAAAGTCAATGGTTACAGGTTTCCAGCTTTCTTCAAAATATCTTCTTTTGTGCTTAACAGAAAAAATGAAACTCATAAAGGTTTGAAACAAATAATGTGTGTGTGATGACAGAATTATCCTTTTTAGTGAACCATCTCTCAGTGACGTGTCAGAATTGTAAAGAAGCTCAGTATTATGAGGGAGGAAAGTCAGAATTATAAGAAAGACTTCTAATTCTTACAAAGACAAAACATAATTGTGAGGAAAGTTGTTGTTGTTATGGACAAAAGTTTAAAGATGAAAAGATCAACTTTAGAATAATTCTGAGGGGTAAAAAGTCCGAAGTGTGAGATAAACCTGCAATTCTGAGAATAATGTTAGAGTTGGAAGAATTATAAAATTTAAACACAGAACTACTCGAGTGGGCCAGAATTCCAGCTCGTACTTTAAAGGAAAACCAAATTCCTATTTTTTTTTTTTGGTTGTTTGTATATTCCATGTTGAAAATAAGCTTCAGCGAGAGTCTTATGAATGCACTGATTGTCCCAGATTTAAAAATATATATATAAAACCAAAAGCACTGTACTCTATTGCGCATTGCCATGAATTCTATACTAGGAAACTAATTTGACCCTAATTGTCTAAAATTAAAGACAGCACATTACACAAAAGACCAATCACTACCTAATTAAATAAAAGTAGGTCGATTTAATCCCCAAAGCTCAGAGATATAACGAGGGTTGTCACATGACCTAAGCATCTTCTATATAAAAATGTATATTTTAATTTACATATTAGGAAATCTGAATTTGCATGCATCACAACATGTATCAAACCGGTCTGGGTTGTCTAGTGTAATCATTTGGATCATTTTAATTATTATTTTGTTGAACACTAAAGCTCTTGTTTGAGCCCAGGTTCAGCAGACTACAGCACTGTCCTCTAGTGGACTATACAAGACATCACAATGTACTCACAGTGAAACAATACAAGTGGTTTGTTTAAAAAAATAAATAATAATAAAATAAAAATAAAAACTATATTCATTTTAACATTTGAATTTGCTTATGACAAATAAATCTACTGTATTCTACTGTATACTGTACTCATACAAACTAACAAATAAACAAGTACAAAAAAAAAAACATTTAAAAAAGACTAAGAAATCTTTCAAAGGGATAGTTCACCCAAAACTCATCATTTACTCACCATTTACATGTTCCAAACCTGTTCGAATTTCTTTCTTCTGTTGAACACATAAGACGTTTTGAAGAAAGATGGAAACCTGTAGGCTGTAACTATTGAACTCCATATAGTGTTTGTTGAACTGCTTGAGGGTGAGTAATTTTTTTGGTGGTGGTGGTAAACTATCCCTCTAGGTCTATTGGTCTCATTAGCTTGTTAAATATAATGAAGATCAAAATTAGAGAATAAACTGTCATTTTCTAGATTTCTAGGTCACTGCTTAATCCTGTCTGAATTTATATGGATAAGAGCCCCCTGAAATCAATATTAAGTTTTTATTGGGTGTTACTGTTATTATGTTAGCCTTAAGGTTATCTATAAGTGTGCTTCAAGACAAATCGTATTAAAAGATATATCTATATATGCAGCTTCTCATTTCAGCCAACCTATAAATTAACAGTTTGCATGACAAAATGTACTTCAGCTTCCCATGACATACTCTGACCAATCATGTGTCTTATGTTTAACACACCTTTCATCCTGACAGTTATTTTCTCTACATTTACACACCTCTAATTATTGGTGTTAATCTGGCACCTGGTGGTAAACTCCTGTAATGTCTGACAAACCATACGTAACTGGCTTCCTACTGTGTCTTTCCTGTTTTGCAAACAGTTTAAAGAAACTGAAATGCTCCAACAACAGGTTGTCCAGATGAATGTCAAAAGGATGGCCATTTCTGCAAGTTGGTCAATCCAAATGAGTGATTTCTTAAATATTGCATCTTTACAATGTCACTAACTCACGCAAAAAGGCTGGTTGTCAATGAAAAGGATGAAAATGAAGAGGACAGGATCATTCAGAGAGTCTCAGTGATCAATCAGTTCAGCACTGCAGCAGGAGTTGAGCCTTTTATTCAGGTACATGGCAGAGTTAATACAAATGTTTATCAGCAAAATGAATTTTTTTCTCACTCAAGCGCCGTTTACACAGTGCTTTTTTCACTTTAAAATGCTGAAGTTTTGTTACCTGTTATCTGTTATTTTGTTATCTGTGGGAGACTAGTGATGTCTGTGGGAGACTAGTGATGTCTGTGAGAGATTAGTGATGTCCTGTGAGAGAATAGTGATATCTGTGAGAGAATAGTGATGTCACATGAGATTAGTGATGTCCTGTGAGAGACTAGTGATGTACGTGGGAGACTAGTGATTTCCTGTGAGAGACTAGCAATGTCCTGTGAGAGACTAGCGATGCCCTAAGAGACTTGTGAAAATTATCTGTTTTTATTTACATTACTCTGTGCATTTATCGTGCATTTTATCGTACTTTTTTTGTAAACTAAAGATTGAACGATCAGAGAAAGCCAAATCACATAATAAATCTTATTAATTGGTGTAAACAGGTTTATTAGTGAGGTTTAATGTAACCTCAAATATCTTTGGTTATCGTTGATATGTCTTTTCATGAAATCTGATGTTTGGACACCTGTTATTCAATGATTCAATAAATCATGAAGGACCTTAGACATGGCTTTTTCATCAGAACTTCTTTGAATCTATTTTCAAATAACACATTTTGATTGACTTAATCTGAATGCACTGCCACTTTAATAAATCTTTATTACTCAAAATGCCTCTCTGATATCAGGCTTGTCTGTCTCTTGAGCAACAAGACATGCTTACATGCATATTTTAAGAAGATCTGCTAAGTTATTAAGAACTTTACTGATGCAGCAGTGAACCTCACATACAGTGCATCCGGAAAGTATTCATAGCGATTTACTTTTTCCACATTTTTTATGTTACAGCCAAAATTCCAAAATGGATTAAATTAATTTATTTCCTCAAAATTCTACACACAATACCCCATAATTACAATGTCAAAAAAGATTATGTGAAATTGTTGCAAATTTATTAAAAATTAAAACCTGAAAAATCACATGTACATAAGTATTCACAGCCTTTGCCGTGAAGCTCTAAATTGAGCTCAGGTACATTCTGTTTCCACTGATCATTCTTGAGATGTTTCAGCAGCTTAATTGGAGTTCACCTGTGGTAAATTCAGTTGATCGGACATTTTTTGAAAAGGCATACACCTGTCTATATAAGGTCCCAGGGTTGACAGTTCATGTCAAAGCACAAACCAAGCATGAAGACAAAGGAATTGTCTGTAGACCTCCAAGACAGGGTTGTCTCGAGGCACAAGTCTGGGGAAGGTTACAGCAAAATACAGGAAAGATGAATGCAGCAATGTACAGAGACATCCTGAATGAAAACCTGCTTCAGACTGCTCTTGACCTCAGATGGGGTCGATCATCTTCCAGCAGAACAATTACTCAAAGCACACCATATCAATGGAGTGGCTTCACTACAACTTGGTGAATGTCCTTGAGTGGCTCAGCCAGAGCCCAGTTTAAGAGATCCCAGAGATCTGAAAATGGCTGTACACCGTCGCTTCCCATCAAACCCGATAGAGCTTGAGGAATGGGCAAAAATTCCCAAAGACAGGAGTGCCAAGCTTGTGTCATCATATTCAAAAAGACTTGAGGCTGTAATTGCTGCCAAAGGTGCATCAACAAAGTATTGAGCAAAGGCTGTGAATACTTATGTACATGTGATTTTTCAGGTTTTTTATTTTTAATAAACTTGCAACAATTTCAAAAAAATCTTTTTTTACATTGTCATTATGGGGTAAGACCAAGGACATGCTGGAAAGACTATGTCTCATGGCTTGCCTGGAGATGCCTTGGGATTTCCCCAGAAGAGCTGAAGGAAGTGAATGTGAAGAGAGGAGTCTGGGGTTCCTTGCTGAAACTGCTGCCCATGCAACGTGGTCCTGGTTAAGCAATTCAAAAATAAATGGATGGATTAAATGTTTTGAAGTAGCTTACCAAACACTGCTCTTAATCTTCAAAAGGGAAGTGAATGTCTTTATTAACAATACAATTGCCTGACTTTTAATAAAGATTTTTATTAGAATTTTTTTTTATTTCTATAATGAATCTTATAATGAATTGAAATATATTCAGATAACACAATAGAAATGAGCTTTCAATAAATTCAATAAATAAAGCGTTGATATATTTGCATATGAGTTTAGATTCAGTTTGAGTCTGTATAACTACATTGTAAATTATTCTGGGTTCCACACAATTGCTTCATGTTGTCCCAACACAAATCAATTAAATTAACTTAATTGTTTTTACAAATGTAAGTGGATTGAACATAAAACATTTAAGCTGTCCTGAAAAAAAGAATTGTGATGTTTTAGCTAATTTTAAATAAGTTGTTTGAACAAGCAGCAAAAATAATTTGTGAGCGTATTATCAGAACTTTTATTTACACTGATAAAGAAAATTGTTTTATTAGTTGTCATCTTTCATGGACAGCTTTTCATTTAATTCATGAATGTGTTCAAATAAATAAATTGTACTCAATCCCCCACAAGATGTCAATCTGTTTCAAGGCATCTTAGAAGCTATATCATGCATATTAATGAAGTTGCATCTCATTCACAAGAGAATGCTGATTGGTTTGAACCAAGTCTTTCTCGTGAATTAATGAACAGATATGCTGAAAACTCAATGATATCACTTTGTACCGGCATCGAATCTCCATGCTGGAATTTACACAATGATCTCATCGATGTGACGTATAGCTTCAAAATTTATTTTCAAACCGAAAGAATGAATTTGCTCGATACAACGCAAAAACAACCATTTTTCACTTTTTATTGAAATATATGTGTCCTAACAGTGTTTTTTAGCAACGTGGGACATATATATGTCTGTCAACATCTCATAAAATGTGTTTTGGTATTTCGTGACCCTTTAATAATGATGTAACATTTTCATGTGCATGCTTTTCCTGAGCTTTTCCTGGATAAAAGCCTGTAATTTTTGCCCCACACTGTACTTTTTGCCCCACTGTTTTATCCCGCCCGTTTTCGCAGGGCTGTACAATAGAATTTTGCAAGCTCAAAACCCTGTTTGACCGCAGCTTAAGTGTGTTGAAGCAGGGTTGGAATTCTCTGCAGGGCTGTGGTCCTCCAGTAACTAAGTTTGACTGGATTAGATGTATGAGCCCTTGTGAAACAAATGCAATGTGTGACACCAAACAACTTCTTTGCTCAAAAGTGTTCAGCAGTTGCATCCTTCAAAATACTTCAAAGAGCCCCATGAAGAAGCCAGTTTTGAGCACATCAGTTTGAAATGACACTACAATATGGCAGCCATGATTGTTTTCGCTTCGAAGTGCCATACGGAGGGTGATATATCCCATTTGGAACACATACAGAACATTGATGATCAGCATCATGGAAGCAACAATGCCTTACTGGATTGGTTTGCTTTTGTCAAATCAAAACTAATTTTGAGTTTGTTTATAATGACTGACAAGTGTAAATGTCATACTCTAAATATTTCAAAACCTTTTCTTTTGCCTAATGTGCATTAAGCACTACATTTATACAGTTTTAAAGGTGATTTTCTCAACGTTTCGATTTTTTTCTCAACGTTTCGAAAAATATTGTCTTGTTTTCAGAAATATTATGTCAAACTTAAGTGAGTATTTCATTAAATAATATAGCAATGTGTTAAGCAAACAAATGTGAAAACACTTTATTGGCAGATTATTTTGCTTGTTTTAAAAAAAAACTCTTTTTAATGAATAGAATTCTTACAGGTATATGAAAGAGGATGAGCAAAGAAGATAGTATTTTCATTGTGGGGTGAACTAACTCCTTAAAGGTGTCCTATTATGCTTTTTAACTTTTAAAATGTGTCAGTCAGTGTGCAGTGTATCTTTGGGCATAAAACAAATTCTAAAAAGTTACAAATCTCAAAGTCCACTCCAAAAGGAGATATTTAGTATTTAAAAAGTCTCTTTTCAAGAACTACATCTAACAGCTCAATGGACTACAAACATTGATTTTCTATGGTTTTACAGATATCAGTAAATTGGCCATAATCCCGCCTACAGAAACTCAAATGGTTGGGGGTGGGGAACGTTCATGTGTGTAACGGTAAGCATAAAGAATGATAGCTTTCTAGTGATCAAAAGAAGGAGGCGAACTGATGAACATTTAAATACTTAAACAAAATAAACAAAACAAATGAGCAGCAAAAGCCCCTTCAAGACGGAACACAACAAGCCGATGCAAAGCTCACGACTGGTCATGTTGGGACCCAAAATTCCAGGGATGGCTGATATGAAACTGATGTTTCGACACAGTGTCGAGACCCCGAAGCGCAAGTGTTTCGAAACACCTGGTCACTTAAAAGCGATTCAAAGCGATTCAAAGCATCGATAATTTCAGAAGCGTTTTGAGACCTGGCGAATCTGCATTTGACTGACAGGGTCAGAGTTAAATAATTCTTGTTAACTTCCAGCCACAACCGTATCTGATCTAGCAACAACTCTGGAACTCTCACTGCTCCGCTAAATCACTTAAAACTTCAACTCAACGACATGGGGTTTAATACCTCAATTTGCTTAACTGTTTCTTTGCTGAAGCTGTTCCAGTGCAATACATAACGTATTCCAGTGCAATACATAAAATAATGACTAAGTGTCACTGTGGAGACAGGTTTCGAAACGTTTAGAAGCTTCGACACATTTGCTTCAACTGTTCCAGTGTTTCATGAAGCCTCGCTTTGCCCACCACTTCAAAAATCTGCCCCTGAACATACAAATGGACAGCAGCCAACTGAAACAAAAGTGTCTTTCCATATCTGCGTGTGGCAGTAGTCTGTTTTCTTCAGCCCCATCGTGAGACTCGAGACCAGTATGGCACACAGGTGACACTTAACACTCCCACTCAATATTTTGAGAATACTCTTGACCAATAATCTCAGTTTATTGTAAAATATGTGATATTCTGATTCTTAAATATGTAGGAACCCGTATTTTGTTGTTTAAACGTTTTTGTTTTTTTAAGATTAGAGCTGCTGGATTTACAACACACACACACACACACACACACACACACACACTCATCAACTACTCACAATACACCTGATAGTAAGTGTCTGTTTAACTGGGAGAGGAACAGTGTGAATAACACACATTGTCAGATTATGTGTAAAAATTATTATCATTGCCGTCTCCATAAACACCCACGTGTATTTTACAAATGTTTTGTTTTGCTTGAGCATTGTAGTCAAATGTCTGCTATTCCCAAAACAACGTTTTATCATTGTCTTCAACGTGCCCGGAACAAGCCGTGCCATTTGTGTAAAAAAAATTTTTAAAATGCATTTTTAAAACCACCAATCATGAAAGAATGTTGTAGCACACCCGAAAAACAGTATTAACCCTGTAAAATGAGAACAATAGGACCCCTTTAAAGTACCATTAACTTTTTAAGGGTAATTAAAGGGTTAGTTCACCCAAAAATGAAAATATTTTTTCATTTAAATAAATAAGTTATTTAAAAAAAAAGAAACCTGTAACGATTGACACTCATAGTAGAAAAACAAATAGGCTATTATGGAAGTCAATGGTTACAGGTTTCCAACATTTTTCAAAATAACTTATTTTTGTGTTCAACGGAAAAAACTAACTCAAACAGGTTTGTGACAAGTAAATAATGAGTAAATGGTGACAGAATTTCCATTTTTTTAACTGTCCCATTAAGTTCTGAGGGTGTGGGTGTTTAGAAACCTTTTTTCCTCAAAGTGCTCAAAAGTGGCTGATTATCTTTGCTCGAACACTTACAGATGTTCTTCAGTGTCTTCAATGAAGATGCTCAATCTGGTATAATTAATGGGCACTTAGTTCACTCACTATGGCTTTCAAGATATCAGTACAAGGCTTGAAACTTTTAGAATGCTGTTAACTTCTTTAAAAAGTGTCTAGAGAAAAATAAGCCTCCACAAACATCACAACTAAAAACCCAAACCGTCCCTCTGCCCTCTGGGCGAACATTGACCTGACACATCGCGGTGAGGTGAGCTAACTTCCGGTGAGGTCCAGCAGATCTTCTTCTGTTCTGCGTGCGTGGCGAAGGCGGGACGTGTGACGTAGGCCGGCTCGAGCTCGAGGTGTTTATTGTTCCTTCCCGTCGAAGAGAAAAAAGGGCTGGCTTAGCGGAGGCATATCTCGCACACACGCTTTCCCAGCGGTTTTAGCTTCACGGAGCCATTTTAGTAAGGCCAAAACAGGTTGATCCGGGAGCGGTTGGCCATGGCGTACGCGTATCTCTTCAAGTACATCATCATCGGAGACACGGGTAAGCAGCGGCCGAGACTCTCTTATTTCCGCAGTGTTGGACTCAATGACGTGGTTCAAGCAGAGGCGCGAGGGGTGGGAGAAACAACTGACAGGCTGTTTTTGTCTCTCAATCTGCCTCATTAGCTCCTGGGCTACGTTTTATCGCACACTTAACGTCAACTTCCAAGCGTGCGCTTCATGTCACGACAGCGGCGTGCAGTTAAAAGGCTGTCACGGTCTTTTGTTTTCCGCTGGGTGGGGGAGTTAGCAGACAGGCTAACTGCTGCTTCATATCAGCTGTCCGCCTCGATAACGACAGCAGCATCTCTGCTTTCTGTTAGCATGACATGTTGAGCGAAAAAGCAACACGCTGTGTACTTGTCAGCGCGTCTGACGGAGCGTTTGCTTGCTTGCTTGCTTTGCTTACATCTTTCTTGAGTCCACCTAACCTAAAGGCCAAAGTAGCCTGGCTAGCTTTAGCCAACATCGCTAGCAGCTATTTACTCTTTTTGAAAATGGCGTTGACTCCGCTGCGTTTTTTTCTTAAGAGCGTTTAATAAGTAATGACTACTATACAATAAATTTGTTCGTATCATTACTAAAAGTGACACGTTTATTAGTCAGGGTCATATAATGTGTGTGCATATTCGTGGCCTGCTAGTGTTCTCATCAGATTTCTGTCATTGTAGGCCTTTCCTCAAGACATACGACAACAACAGTCAATGTATTTCTGCCTATATATGCGTTTTTCGTCATTACACAGATGATTGTGATTATTCCCATAAACATTTTGTATGATAGCATTAATTTTTCTTTAGTTAGTTGTCCATATGATTTTTGGTATTGGATGGTTCCAGGATGTTAATGTTGTTCATTTAATCGAGTATAATGCACATTAATAATACACAAAACAAAACATGGACAAAAATGTCAACTAAAATTTAAATATCTTGATCTAAATGCATCTGTGTCTACTTTCTATTAATGCGTTTTTATTTGTTCTACTGACTCTGGAACTACTGACCCACCCTTTAACCTAACCACTAAACCTGTCCTTAACTTAACTATATCCCACCTGTATAACAGCGAAGATGTTTTGCAATACAATATGATAGCAGTAAGTACATTGTACCTAATAATCAAATTTGATGCAAGTTAAAGGTGCTCTATAAAGTGGCGTTTTTGTTTTTTTCCAAGTCGTCTATGAATTGTCCTCAAGTAAACTTTTTGCTACATATATACAGTCTAGATTAAACTGAGGACCGGATTTTATTGTTCTGAAACCCATTGCAGCAAAAAAAAAAGTGTGAAGTTTTTAAACCATCATCTTACCACCTTCTGGGGTCGATTATTTATTTTTAACCAGGTTTTCATTGGCAGGGTAATATGTAGGTTTACTCCACTGACTGAGAAATGTCTTTCCTTCCTTGTGGAGATGTGGTTATGGTCCTCATAATTTTTTAACAGACTGAACCACCTAGTCTATTTAATTTACATGTCTTTAATTGTTATGTCACATTGTGTACACAAACTCATGTATATGTTACACCTAGTTAACGTGATCCAGTTTATAATAAAATGAAATCCTGTTATAATCCTAGCTTGCTTTCATCTGCAGGGTACAAATAAAGATATTGATAACCCAACAGTTTAGTAACCAGTGACTTGTGTTATGGAGAAACAAAAGATCATCTCGTATGTTAAGCAGATGAAATTGTGAAACAAGTTCGGAACAACTTGATGAGTAAATGATGACAAATGTAATTTTTGGTGGGCTATACTTTTATTCTTCATAAATCTAGTTTGTATTAAAACATATGGCAATCATCATTTTGGCATTTGTTTGACACATCTACCTGCAGTGATTTAGAGCAGGGGTTTTCAGTCTTTTAGAAATTATGAGCCCCCAATACGATCATCCTCATGCAAGGGACGTCAGCCTAAAATGTAAAATATAAATTTTTTCCCCCCTGTGAAATATATTGTAGAACATATGGGTCTGAAGTATTGTTTAGTTTTTTTATTTGCTATAATACTAATATTTACTGTATTTACTAAAAAAAATCTCTATCTTCCTATTTTTTTTCTTTTTATATGACTATAATAATAATAATAATAATAATAACAACTAATTTTAGTTTATTATTAGTTACTGATTAACTAATTTTAATGATATTAAGTCATAGTTTTTGTATTGATATATATTTATATTATATATATTTTCTTAGAAAAAAACTTAGAATATATTTATATAGTTTTTTAATTTAATACAAATTTATTTTAATTCATTTAATGTACATTTATTTGGCAATTTTATTTGCCAAATATTTACACAGACCCCCTGATAATGCCTTGTGACCCCTTTAAGTTTAGGCCTTTTGTGTTATGATTTAGGCTGTTCATAGATCAAAAGCAGCGGTCATGAATTCTAATAATGCACTTCATAAGACACTAAACAATGGTAAAATGGGTTTGTCAGACTTGGTCACTTTCTTTGCCGTGTAAAAGTGATGTGTAAACAGGGCATTGCAGGTTGCTCAACCCACCCAGGTCAGATGATGCTCATCTGAAACTCAATCTAGCTAGTCATATCTAGGCTAGGCATCATGAGATTGCATCTAGCCTAGTCTGTGTTCACAACTAAGATGTAAGGACAAACCTATATTTATTTAATTAGCAGATGCTTTTGTCCATATCAGACTAAGCTGACAAGTAAATAAGTCTTAAGTGAAAAAAGAGGAGCAACTATACAACTGTGCTACTGTACATTTGACTCGTTATACATTATATGCAAGTATAAAACATCAGGTATGTATGTATGTATAGAAAACGCATTTTAACCAATACCAAGTGCTGTCTTATTTGTATGAATTTGATATCATCTGCTTACCATGACTACCTTAGCAAACATATAATACTACAGCATTAGGTTGAATCATAGCTTCCAGCTGTTAGCAGATATATTGTCTCTATTATTCAGTAGAGACTAAACAACAGGCCACAGGGGTTTTATGAAACCTGTTTCTTTTTTTCCACCCTAAAGTTAAAGGGATAGCTCACCCAGACGTGAAAATTCTGACATTTATTCATCCTTCATTTGTTTCAGACCTGTTTGACTATTTCTTCTGTTGAGCACAAAGGAAGATATTTTGAAAAATGTTGGAAAGCTGTAACCATTGACTTCCATGCTTGTTTTCCTAGAATGGAAGTCAATGGTTACAAGTTTTCAGCTTTCTTTAAAAAAGATCTTCTTTAGTGTTTAAAAGAATAAAGAAACTCAAAGATTTGTAACCCCTTGTAGGCGAGTAAATATTTAGTGCATTTTCAATTTTGGGTGAACTATCCCTTTATTTTTTTTATCAGTTTGTTAAACTTACAAAAATAACAAGATAGTTGTTCAAAAAAATTGAAATGCATATTGTTCCCAACCATTCTTTATAATAAAAAGAGCATTTACACAAAAATACGCTAATAAATAAAAATAGAAAATAAATAAATAGAAAATATAAATAAATTATAGACTATCTTAAAGAATAGTTACAGTGTTATGCATCATTTCTAAATTGTTCTGTAGGTTAAGTGTAGTGTTTGCTCAAGGTGAGTCTACACACATTACACATGGTAATTTTGTCATTGTTATGTTGTCTCCATACATCTCTCTTGTGAGCCCTCTTTGAGTGCTGCTCACTCGCCAAGCAACGGCTGTTGCTCATGGTAACGCCTCCTCCTAATGTCATAAGCATTTAACTTGTTTGTGTATCATAGCAGATCCTCTAATCTGATTTTGGCAAATGAGTTTATTCAGTTACGCCGCTCATAAAATCTCTTGAACTACATTAATTGAGTAAAATCATCAAGTGACATTTGGTTACTAAAAACAAGTATGTTGTTTGAAGTGCACAGAAAGTAGAATGCGGGATTGCTTTTCTCATTTTATTTGATTTGATTCACATTAAACTGTGAATGTTAGGTGGAAAATTGAATAGAAGATGTTTTTGCAATCAATCCATCATGTAATTGGTGTGACATGCTGTGGTCCCACTCACCTGCCCTGATGTGTCCCATTTGAAGCGGCTATTTCTGTTTATCTGATATTGATCTCAGTCTATAAGTACTTTTTAAAATTTATTTATTTATTTTATAACAAAAGCATAATAAAATGGTCTTTCAGTGGCTTTAATTAAAACATGAATGTTGTATGTCATTGTTGGAGAATGAGGTGAGAGGGGAAGGCCAGCTTTTGCTCATGTTACAGAAATGAGCTTGTCCAAAAAAAAAAAAATTCAGCTAATCCAGGAACAAATGATTTTGATGTAATGGGATACAGCAGATGTATAGACCTGAGGCTAATTCTGACCATTCACGTGTGACCCTCTGTGTTTGCTTTGCAGGTGTGGGAAAGTCGTGCCTATTATTACAGTTCACAGATAAGCGCTTTCAGCCAGTGCACGATCTCACTATTGGTAAGACTCTCTTTTTAACCCGAACACATATTCCTCCTTTAATTAAAACAGCAGGAATCGGTATCATTAGTACAGGAAGCAGGCTGGTGCCAACCTCCTTGAAGTGTTTTTGTAAGGAACCTGCTGAAGGCACATGATTGCTGAATGTTTTGTGTGGATGGACAAGCACTATAATCACATTCCACAAAGCCTAATTAATTAATGAATCTTATTTTATGTGAGGATGCTATTTGATTTCTGTATTAAGTTTAGCATAATTAAAGGAACACTCCACTTTATTTGTAAATAGGCTCATTATACAAACAGTTGGGTTTTACCATTTTTCAATCCATTTAGCCAATCCTCGGGTACGACAGGAACACTTTTAGCTTAGCTTAGCATAAATCATTTAATTAAATTAGATCATTAGCATCTTACTCACAAATTTTAAAAAAAGAGTTTTGTTAATTTTCTATATGAAGCTTGTTTTTTTATTTAAAGACTTCTCTGTAGTTACATTATGTACCAAGACAGACTGAAAATGAAAAGTTGCTATTTCTAGACTGCTATGGCTATACTCTTATTCTGGCGTAATAATCAAGGAACTTTGCTGCTGTACCATGGCTGCAGCAAGTGCGATCTTATTATGCAGCTCTGTTACTTATGCTGTATCTGAAATCTGAAACCCCCTATACCTTTATTCACTGTTCCCTACATTAGTCCAGTAATATAGTCCACTTGAAGGAGTCGATGAAACGAGTGAGTGAATTCGAGCACTCGGTGCACCGGAAGGAATGCTGTTTTGTTTGTGCTCTGCTGGTTGATAAATCCCTAAAGATTAAATTTTAAACTTCTTGGTCAGACCCTGTGGTATAGTTATTAAACGCTTATGAGCTGTCTATTAGTAATGGAAAAAATGAGATTTTGATGTCTGTCATGTATGCAAATGTTACTTTAATTTAAAAAATGTTTTATTTTGAAACTTTCACCAAAAATCATCTTGTGGTCTGATGCAGAAATTTATTTGGCATGCAAAGTCAGTGCATTTTGGGTATTTTCTAGCTGTTCAGTAGGCATGGGTTGTAGACTCATTATTGAAGTGCATTGTGGGATTGATTTGAGTGCATGTCAGACTGTCCACTATGATTTTGGACGCCACTAGAAATGGCTGCTCCCTCAATACAGCCCTAGTTAGTTAGCTGGGGACTGTTTTCATGCTCTGCATAATATTGCACCTGCTGCAGCCATGGTACTGCAGCAAAGTTCCTTAATTAATAAATATAATTAAATATAATTCCTAGCAATATCGGCCTAGAAAATAGCAACTTTTTATTTTCAGTCTGTCTTAGTAAATAATGTAACTACAAAAGAGTCGAGGTTTAAATAGTTAAAGGTCAACTCTTTTTGAAATTTGAGCAAGATGCTAATGGTCTAATCCAATTCAATGATTTATGCTAAGCTAAAAGTGGATTAAATGATACAACTCGACTGTTTTAACTGTAGGTGACTTGTAAAATAAACTTTCCAAAAAAGTGTAGTATTCCTTTAAGGCTGAAATGAAAACAAATCTGTTCACTAGTGTTGATGCAAATCTGAGGTGATGTGTTCAGTTTCCTGTGTTGATGCATGAGTCACGAATCAAGCTCTGCTTTCATTTGTCTTGACAGGTGTTGAATTTGGAGCGCGAATGATCACTATAGATGGCAAACAGATAAAACTTCAGATCTGGGATACGGTAAGATTACACATCTTTTTTTTTTTTCTTTTTTTTTTTTTTTTTTTAATCATGCGCCTTATTTGGTTTTAGATGTTTTGCTTAGTTGTTTGTTTATTTTGATCTCAGTGTGATCATTCAGAGTGGTTTCATGGCTATAGTAGATGATATAAGAGTCTGAGATATGAAACTGATACAGTAGAGACAGTGTTTGGGGAACAAGGGTTTCCTGATTAGACGGATTTGGTTGTATGAAATGCTGATGCAGCAATATGCTTCAGTCTGCTCACAGAAGCTCAAATCTGCAGTCAGGTTGTTTTGAGCCAGCCATGTGACACTAAAATGTCATGTATCTGGAGACAGGAAATAAACACACCACCCCAAGCACTTTACTAGCTAATATACAGACCTTTAAAAGCCCTCTAGGAAATATCTACACTAAGAAAATGATGTTTTTAAATTCAGAATTTAGTTATTTTTGTTAAACAGCTGTCAGTTGTGGAAGCCAAATGTTCTAGCAGGGGCTGATGTGGCCTTACGTGCCTGCATCCCTTTAGCCACATGATGCATTGCCAAAATGTCAATATTGCAACAGAAACCAAAGTGTTAAATGTATACTTTTGAAATGTCCTATTTTTTTTAATGCTATCAGGCAACAATTTTTATCTGGAGAGACTTATTTTTGAGGAAGAAATATTTTGAAATGTAAAATCTTAAGAAATGGTACAAATTTTTTCAAAGTAAACCTTAAACTGTTTTAGATTTAGATTTGTTATCTTATGTATTATTTATTGCTGTTGATGATGTTTTTTTTTATTGTTAGCATTTTTTATTAGAAATAAACATGTCAACATTCCTGATATCAGGTGCAAAAGCATTGATGGGGGGAGTATTATTATTTTGTATCAGAACAGGTTTGGTTTTCTCTAGACACCCACATCTATCTGCTAATACAGCTAGATATGTAGTACTTGTACTCGTGTATTAGTTGTTTAAATGCTTCTTTAAATGTGCACTTTTGATGGTGTATTCCAATACTAGCATTCAAGAGTCTGTAAGATGTTTCAAGGGTTAGTTCATCCAAAACCTCTGCCATCATTTACTCATCCTTGACTTGTTCCACACCAGTTTGAAGTGGGAACATGTAACTGTCGACTTTCATAGTATTTGTTTTTCCTACTGTAAATGACACATTTTGTATTCATAACATAGCAAACTCAAACTAGTTTGGAACAAGTCACGGGAGAGTAAATGGTGGCAGATTTTCATTTATGGTTGAACTGTCCCTTTAATTAATTAAAAATATATATATATTATTTTTCATTCTCCTGCATTTATCTAATCCAAAATACGGGAAAGAAAGGATTATTGTGAAGTATTACATATAACATTTTTAATTGCTTTTGCTGAAAAACAGAGACTTTCTTTGGAATTACTGGTTTTATTAGGTATGGGTTTGATTTTAAAGTGTAAAATGTTAATGTTATATAAAAATGTTAAAGTTAAAAATGTTACAAATGTTAAAGGATCCTATAACACAAAGGCCAGAGTAATGATGCTAAAATAAGTATTGCAAAAATATTTATTATTATCACGTTCTCACTATTTTACAAACATAATTTTTTATATTGCAGACACCCAAATTTAATATTTAATTCTATTATAGTCATACATTTAATAAGCTACTTCTTTACCCTGATACCAAACATTTAAATGGTTGCTTCTACATTTTCGTTTTATTGTTTTCTGCTGTAGCTCTTCATAATGAAAAACCTTATCATGCATATAAAAATATGCCATCTTCAATAGTGCCATATTTTATTTCCAAGCATTCCTTGTAACAGAATGTATGTTTGTTTAAATGACAGCCTTTTTTTAAAACCTTGTCTTGTTTGTCTTGGATTGGTGCTTTTTTCAGCATGTAAAAGTGTTTTTACACTACAGCTGTCAATATTTACAGAGAATCATGAGCAGACTTGTAGAAGAAATGCAGGCATTAAACATTAAAACATTTCAGCCAGCAGAGGGAGACAGCGTATCAGCCATCACGATAATATTGTCAGCCTCAGAGTTTGTTTTATACATCACATCTTTTATTTGTTTATTAAAATACTTTCATCTTCTTTTGAGTTGTGTTCTCTTTTAAAAAGTACTTAACATAATTTATGTATATGTAAAAGCATCTCCTCAAGTTAAATAAAGCCACATTAAAAACACAAAACAGACTGGTTTCCTGTTTATAGGCAGTTTGCGAGGCATGATCTCATGAAAAAAATCTAATGTCTGGATAATTATGGGTAATCATGCAGTGATGGTTTTCAGTGTGGTTTCTATGCAATGATGTCACCCTTGCACAGTGCCTTTAAATGCTCCATAAATAATTAACTTCAAGGTTGTTTCATCAAGCTCTGATAAAACTGGAGAGGGTGGATGAAGTAACAGGAGAAATCTGCATGTCTGGCCTTCCTGTAACCTTTCACTCCAGCAGATGGCAGGCATAACGGTGTCATTCATCATTTATTCACAATGGGCTCCATTAACTCTAATGTTAACAGCTGCCCCGGGGAACGGCTTATTGAATTCAAATACGAGCTCCTGGCTTATTTGCCTGCTGTCAGAGGGACTGGCTTGACCAGAGGGTCTCTTATACTGTGACATGCCGTTGAGCGGTGGCCATGTGCCGGGGGCTCAGTGATCAGACAGGCATCAGAAAACCATTGTGGGACCGTGCAGAGAAAATCATTGTGGTCAAACACCCGCCTTTAGGGGTTGAGGTGAAGATGGGTTGCGCACAGAGAGAAAAAACGCATTGTATCGAGTGGACACCGCTGGCACCTGAATGCTTTCTGGTGGTGTGATCATTGTGTCTCTGTGTGTGTGTTTCAGGCCGGACAGGAGTCGTTCCGCTCAATCACCAGGTCTTACTACAGAGGTGCAGCTGGAGCTCTGCTAGTTTATGACATCACAAGGTGAGATCAGACTCCTCTATTTTTGTTGTCCAATATTATATCTAGTAGGCCCCTATTCTGGAATGTGACATTTTTAAAGACTACTAGACAAGATTTTCATACTAAGAACACTTTGGATGATTTTAAAAATGTATCCCCAGTTAGAATTGTGTTATTTATCATAAATCGAAACTGAAAAAAATCATATCTAATGTTTTTCATGTAAAAAAAAATTTTTTATTTGTTGTCATCTCTTATTAAATTATAAAGTTTTCGTTATTATGAAATATGTTTTATCTATATTAATCTTAGCATTGCATTTTTCTTTTATAATTAACTGATGTGGCAAGAAATAAATAAATAAATAAATAAATAAATAAACAAACAAATCAAAGATTAAAAGACTTTTTTTATTTTTAAGATATTAAAGATTTGTGTGTGTGTGTGTGTGTGTGTGTGTGTGTGTGTGTGTGTGTGTGTGTGTGTGTGTGTGTGTGTGTGTGTGTGTGTTGCAGAAGGGACACTTTTAATCACTTGACAACCTGGTTAGAAGATGCTCGTCAACATTCCAACTCTAACATGGTTATCATGCTCATCGGAAATAAAAGGTCAGCGCATATTGTTTTGGGCAATTCAGAATCGGTTTTTATTCTAGTGTATATTTGTTTTATTTGTCAAGTTTTTATCTGCAATTTGTTAAAGACATTTATTTGCACATAACCACAATTATGTGATATTGAGACAGATGGAGCTAATGCGAATGTATACAATTTGTCAATTTTACCTTATAATGTAAAATGTCTGATGTAATAGAACATGTTTTTGCCTGTTTGAATGTTGTGTTTTTTTTATTAAGTATTATATTTGTATTATTCTAAATACCATAGTTTTGTCATTTACATAAATAAAAGGTATTATACCATACACCACGTGTTTAAAATATGAAATAATTTTAAAATATGGTAGTAAAGATTTTAAATCCTTCTCTCTTGGTCACCATGCAATTTCAGTTTTAGTTCTCTTTAGTGCTTTAACATTAAGATAAACACTTTTTTGTCTATCTCTATAGTCATGTAAATGGCCTTATGTCTTATAAACAGTTACAAACAGAGATAATTTGATCTAAAGGAATTATATTAGATTTGTGAATTGGAACGGAATCATTTCTTAACAGAGACATTTAGGAGTTATTTTACAGATATTTAATAAGCAACTGCAAAAACAAATCTGTGCAATTAATTACACATACAATTATTATTTATTACAGCTACAGCTATTTTCTCCTGTTTAATAAACAATGACAGACAGCAGATTCATTGGGGCTAAATGGCTTTTGGCTTAGTTTGCAACTTCTAAGCAAGCATAATTTTTGGCTAAAGCTGTTGATGCCAAGTGGATAAATATTGTTAGATTCGTTGTCTTGGATAATAGTGGTAGCGATTTGGCATGTGGTTGCTGTTTAGGAAATGCTGTTTGATTTTTTTGATTTTTTTTTTTCTCTGCAGAGTTTAACTACAACCCTGATCAAACACAACTGAACCAAATAATTAGTTAACAGCACTTGATAATTGTAGTGTTTGATCAGGGTTGCCACTGAAATCTGCAGGAAGGTAGCTCTCCAGGAACCGGGTTGGTGACCCCTGATCTAACACTACTTGGGATCAGTGTGATTTGTTTTTTACTTGACGACAAAACTTGAAAACGTAAAGGCTGTTATTTATTTAT
>CAIGQW010000532.1:5536110-5565238 GCA_903798125.1 Danio choprae
TATATATATATATATATATATATATATATATATATATATAAATATATAAATATAAATAAATTCTGAAAGTGTACAAAAGAAACTACTACAGTTTCCTCAAAAATATTTACAATTAGCAACAACCATTATTAAGAGGAAAAATTCCCCCTTTTTTTTAAGGACAGGTTGGGTATTTCAGTGCAAAATAATCTAGCAATTAGAAAACCGATTTGCTTTTTTCCATGGCAGTGATTTGGAGTCACGGAGAGAGGTGAAGAAAGAGGAAGGAGAGGCCTTTGCCAGAGAACATGGCCTGATCTTCATGGAGACTTCTGCAAAGACTGCATCAAACGTAGAAGAGGTAAAACACCACCTGTGTGACTCCCAAGTCTCCAGTGTCTGTGTCGTGATTTATGTTTGGGTTCCCGTGTGAAAACATGCGCGCGCGCGCGCGACACCCTAGGGACACGCAGGCTGGGGAGAAAAACACTGGGATCTCTACAGCAGAAGCCAAGAAGCTAAAGCTGGGCTTAGGATCGCTTTGAAAAGATAGGTTGTGGGGGGGGGGGTAAATTGAGGAAGTCCCTCCCCCATCCATCCACCCACCCAAAGTCGCCTCAATGATTAATTTGTCTCATTAGTGTCGTGTGAATTCTTCTGACCCTTCCCCCCACCCCTTTATGACGTTTCAATCTCCTATTTAGGGTTCATGCATATTCATAGATTCCCTGCCACGCACACATCTGCAGCGCTTGCTCAGCCATGGCTTTCTCTCCCTGTGGTAATTGAGCCGCAAAGGACTGATTGCTCTGGAGAGCGGAGAGGCAGTTGCACCAAAAAAAAAAAGCAAAGCAGCTCTGTTAATTAGGCTACAAAGTGCCAGTGGCAGGTCTTAACACTTTAAAGGTGATCTGTGCACACCGCCATGTTTATTTTCTTCGGGTGACCAGTGTGTGTGTGTTTGATTCGAAGAAATAATAGATCGTCATCATCGCTTTCAGCCAGATGGGGGCACCAGCCTTCAGCTGTGAAAACTCCTGTTTGGACATGCAGAGTTTTTCCTATCTATTTTATTTCACTCATTTATTCATGAGCTCCATTGATTGTGTGAAGTATTGTTTTGTGTCCATTGTTGGTTGTCTGAGTTTATCCTGTTTTAACTGTAGTTTTTGTGGATAAAATATCCCTTTTTGTGTTTGTGTTTCAGGCATTTATCAACACAGCCAAGGAGATTTATGAAAAGATCCAGGAGGGAGTCTTTGATATAAACAACGAGGTAACCTATATAACAAGGAAGCGCATTCTTTGTTATTACAGGTTAAAAATAAATGGGTCAAGAGGACTTCCTGTTGCATTACTGTGAAATCTGTTGTGTATGGTATTGTGGGTGGATTTAAAAATTCCACTCTCAGCAGTTTGATTTAATTTTAGCTTTATTTAGAAACCTATTCATGAAAGATTAAGTTTTTTTTATTTTATTTTTTATAAATGCTTCGTAACTGTCTTACTAGATTAAAACAATAAGATGTTCTTAAGCAGATTCCTCCAAAAGTTAACATAAAACAGTGTAAACAGGTAGACAGTGGTTTGGAAGAGATTAACCAATGGAGTCCATTTGGGGTAAGCATAATTGTTGGTCCATTTTCTTCCTTTAATTCACTTTGGAGACACTAGTGGAGTTGAAAATGTGTGCATGTGTATGCTGTATATAACTTTTGTTGCTCTACTGGTTAACAAATTAATTTTTATGAATGTTCCTCTTGTGGAAGATTAAAACCAGAGTTACTTCTCTGTTTATGGATATGACGAGTTACATGAGTACTAGATCTGAAATAATCCCACTATACAAACATTTGACATGACATTCGTTAAACATTTAATTTCAAACAAAAAAAATACCTGCAGCTTTCATTTTATGGTAAACTTCTGCTACTCGTATGTCAGACACTTTATCCTTTTACATCTACAAAATAGGTCAACACATTAGTTCTCACATTAGATGGTTGATACCCTTTGTACTCTGGTGATGTTTTCTCACAGTACCCACATTGTAGTCCTTAAATCTATGCAAATTTTCATGTAATAACCAATGGAGTGTAGCTGATATTATTGTACTGGTTTGCATGTGATGTAGGCATTGTAACAGTTGATAAAATGTTTAGGATTGTAATAGTGGTTAACGTTTCGTCAGCGACTATTAATGTACAACTGAATAGAGAGGTAGCAGAAGGACCGAGGACGCAGATGTTCTCCAGAGGAGAAGCTCCACACAAGCCCTCCGGCCCTTCAGTTTCTCTCTACTGGCTGCTGGCCAAGACATAAATTCCTCACATCTTGTAAGTTACAGCCAGTTTGATGGAGGTGAGCCCACTGCAGCTCTTTTATTGCGGTAGTAGGAAAAGTAAAAAAAATAAAAAATAGTTAAGGCACACGGTCCAAACCGCATCAGCTGATACAGATCCTGGCCAGGAACCTGAAGGCTGATGTGCGTTCACCCCAGATCACTATAAATCAGATTTGGCGCAACGTGGAGTTTCCTGGGAATGTTACAAAAGCACAACCTCGCTAAGACGTGCCGATTTTGAACTCGAGCCCGCTTAAGGGAAAAGTTGGCTCGGTGGTTGCCTTTTGTGTGATGAATGAAAGTGCCACCAGCTTGGGTGTGCATGTGTGTGTGTGTGTTTTTAAAGCTCTGGCAGGTTTCCCTATGTAGCTGCTGGAATAACACTCCAGAGGTTCTCCCGCCTCAGCGCTGACAAAAGCAGCCCACTAATTCAGGCCTACAGGGGCTGGTATTTTCTGCTTAATACAGCATTATGTGACAGTACAGAATCACCATGGTTTCACACAAGGTCTTTTAACTTTTGTGAGGTCTTGTCTTCTGAAATTGAGTTAAGTGTTGAAGTGTTTTTTTGTATTTATTTGTGTGCGCAGGCTAACGGTATTAAGATTGGACCCCAGCATGCTGCCACCAACTCCACGATGGGCGGCAGTCAGGGAGGACAGCAAGCCGGAGGGGGCTGTTGCTGAGCTCTGCCCTTTACTCTCCAGTCTCCTCCACGTCTCCCTCCACCCCTTACGTTTCTACTGGACTGGTCGGGCTCACTAACATTTTCTTAACCTCCCACAGCCCAGGCCCCGGATTCAGATCATATATTAGATGGCTGTCCAAAAACAAAAACGACAAAAAAAAAAAAAGTATATTTATAAAGTCCAGGTCCTCTTCAAACCTCCTGACAAACTCCTGAAGCCTGTTTGGGCTGCAGCAGACATTATATGGTTACTAGTAAGGAAAAAGGCAGGAGCTTTGGAGGTATTATGGTAAATCTATTCATGTTTGTTTTTCAGCAAGTTGTTCTTTTTGTTTGTTTGTTTTTGTTTTTTGCCCGTTTGAACTGTATTAAACACTACAAAGTCATCTATAGTATTTTAATCAGTTGATGTGGGTGAATTCAATGAAAACCGTGGTGAACCCTGAAGTCAAAATAAAAAGGATCATAGAGCTGGTCTAAAAAAAATGTAAACAAAAAAGGAAGGCTGTTATCAAAGTGAAGAAGAAGAAAAAAAAAAGCAGGACTGTTTTAAATCTGTATTTATCATTCACATTCTGTATATATAGTTATCATTTCTTGCTTTTGGTGTAAGTTGACCGAGCTAGGATTCTGTAATGAATTTGCTTAAATTCTATACTGTATGAATAGAGCTTGAAAACTGCTACAGTATTGCGATATTTCCAAAAAACAAAACAAAAAAAACGCTTTGACACCATTTTAAGGTAATCTTTTACTTCCTTTATTTTAGTTTGGTCCTGCCATCTGCCTTGACTCCTCGTATCCGTGCCCCTGTTCTTCCTCTCTTTATAGAAACTATGGCTCTATATACCTATTTTAATGCCAAATTTGTGTTTACCTGTGTTCTAAAAATCATGGCTCCAGATATGGATCATCTCTCCAGAACTAGATCTGCTGTTTGCCTTAAAAGATTTTGGGACGTCAACAGAATAACATATTCATGTTCCGCAGGATCATTTCAGTGATTTACGTGCAATCGCATATTGCATATGATAACGCTAGACTCACTTATCCATTAGACAGACACTCATGCATTCATACCTATGCCTATACATCCATACAAGTCGTCACGTATGCATGCATCTGTATGCATATAGAGTTTTATTTTAATTTTTTTTTTTTTCCCTGTCTTTAAAGTTAAGTTTCTCTCCAATTCAGTCCGCAGTGTAAAGTCAGTGCAGATCCACATTAATTTAGGTGTCTGAGTGATTGTGTAAAGACTTGCTTTCTCTTGGCACTATGTTGTTAATAAATATATGGTGAACATCTTGTCTGTTGTGAAAGGGGTGTGATAAAGCCAAACCTGGAGTAACTTTGTGACCCTCAACTTTATTTGCTGTGTTCTCAAAATTAAATGCTATCACGAAAAAAATATAATAAAACCTTCTAAACTCAGTGTGCCTTTGTGTGTTTTTGCTTGCTTGTGTTGGTATGTGTGGGAGTTAATTTATTCTGAGGGTAACGTTTCTTCATAATGTAAACTAAAACGTAATTTACAGCATTTTTGTTGTTGGAAGCAAAAAAAAAAAGATGTCAGACTTGTTCATTTTTAGATGACTATAAAATTAAACAGAACTGAGCCAATATGGGATGAAATGACTCTGATTTTCAGTCGCAATATATTAAATCATTTGATATTCTAACCAATGAGCGTTTTCTGAACAACTGTTTTGTTTGTAATTTAGAAGCATGTTTTCAGACCTATATGGAACAAACTAATAACATTTTACTTTATTCAAAGTAATTATTTTAACCAAAAGTAAATGTTATATGTAAGTTTGCAAAATAGCGTTAAAGTAAAATAATCTTGTTAGCACACGAGTCCACAACGTGTATCATCTAATGTCTAACATGTAATGGCGCCAAGGACAGGCCTGAACATCCGGGCTACAGACGACAACAGGGATTGGTTGCTTTACGCTTCAGGTAAATTCACCTTGTGTACGTATGGCTTAAAAGCGTATGTTTATTTTTCGGCAAAGTATCAAAAGGTATAGTAATTTCAACTGTAATGAAAGTAAAAGTAGTAAACTATTCAGATTCAATAAAGCAATGTCAGCATGTTGTGCCTAATTCTTTTTTTTTTTAATGTGAAAGACAGTATTCAGTATGTTTCAGTAAAACACATTTTTCGTGTTTTTACAATACAGAGATACTTACATGAGTTCAGTCGGCAAACAAACATTCATCTAAACTTAAAACATTACATCAAGTGTATATATACACACTTTTCCATAACGATTATTAAATATAACATGATGAAGTCTCAAAACGAGATCTACAAATCATGTCCACACATAAAAGTTTGTCCACAAAAAAAAATGCAGTTTTGAGAATTATTTTCAGAGAAATGCTTATAAAGACCTAGAAAATAAAAGAAAAGGCACTTGCGTCACAGCCCGGCGAGGTCACTCACGCGCACGCATGTTTATCCAGTAAGAGTTATGCACGCGCCCCCTGCCTGTGGAAGGTGAGCGAGCGCGAGTGTCTAGAGGAGAGGACACGAGAACGCGACTGCCCGGATCGATCGGATTAAACTCGAATTGAGTGAAATTAACACAAAGGAGAGAAGCAGAGTCGGCGAGGACAGGACGCTGAGACGCCGACTTCACCGACACTTTGAATTTCGACAGTTATTCGCGTATTTAAACGGATTTTCTGGATACGAAGAGCAGTTAATTGGCGAAAACCCTAAACTGACCCGCGTTGAGTTGGGTAAGGATTTGCCTTTCTTTCTAACGATACGACACGAATCCACAAACTTTATCAATCGCATACAAACTTGTTGGTTAGTTTCAGGCGTTTCTTACGTTGTTGTATAATTATACCTGTTCTTTCATTATGAGAAAGCTGTTTTTGAGTGTACATTTAACTTGTTTTCAGCTATGGTGGTGCCCGCGGTGAAAACGGTGTTTTAAAACGGCAAAAAGTTATTTCAGTTCAATGTTTCGCAGGGAGAACACAAACCACTCGTTGGCTTTTTCGTTTCTTGGCATTTTAACTTATCGAAGAATCTCAAACTAGCCCGAGCACATGCTAACATTAGCTCATTTAGCTCACGCGCACTGCATTGTATAGAGCCGCACGGATCCCTATAGGAGTGGAAGCAATAAATATATGGGATAAATTGGATACAATTACTTTTTCATTTCAAGTTCTAAGACGACACTTATACACCTCTTGTTATTCCGTTAATGGGTAAAACTCATTTTTCAAAAGCGTATAAAGTAAGCGTTCGTTAGCTAGCTAATTGTTGAGACACGAGGTGGTTTGAACGTAACGTTAGAGGTGAGTCATTGGCCGAGCTGAGTGAGGGAGATCCCCGACCCCTTCTATCAACAATTACACTGTTAAATAGTTTTCACGCGCACAAAACTGCAAGTAAGAATTGCGCTAAAGTTGTTGTAATCGTGTTTCCCCTTTTATCACTCGACGATGCTCGAAATAGCGTGTGGAAACAGATAGGTAAAGTGCGCTTGTCCGAAGGACAATATAGATACTGGGAAGGTTGCTTGAGGCCAGATGGTCAACCCTTCGCTTCTTTTTTTAAATTCGTCTATGAAAGTCAAAACTTTAACACATTTTATTAATCCCAGTTCACGTGTGCTGCTTGTGCTCTGGATTCGGGAATCTGTGTTATTTTGATCGAGTGCTCGGCTGAGAGAAGTGCGTTCAGAGGCAGGCGTGCGCTGGGGTAATTAGCTGTTAGAAGTGGCCGATCTGCTAAGAGACGGACAGCGTCGACTTCATTGTCTCACAACAAGCTAACTAGCTAGCTGGACACAACTCATCTCACGTTTCTTTTGTCCCTTTGGCCCCTCAACAGGTAGACGGTTTAAAGGGAGGGGGATCGGGCTACACTATATTTGAAGGGAAACGGGGGGGGGAAACGCACCTGGTTTATTATTGGACGAGTTTGCTTGTTTTCAAAAGTTTCAATTTTGCTTACTATAAAGTCGAACTGGCTTTTTTTAACCAATATGGGTATTAAATACGTACAGAAAAGTTGAAAAGCACCTGCTTAATTTACAACGTTCTGATGTCACGAAGTGTGAAAAAAAACTTTTACTCCCATATAGCGTTTGATGCCAATTTTAACACTCATCCGTTTTTTGTTGTTAAAATGAACTGCAATAAAATACTTGGCGTTTTAAAAGTTGATTTAAATGCGATTTAAACCTGAAAATGCAACAGACTTGTTTGAAGATCGTATCGTCGTTGTCTCGCTGCCTCTCATGTCTTTAACCTAAGATGGCAGCTTTTAATGTGTGTAGGTCCACTCAATGAGCAGATATGAAGCCGGTATGGCGGAGCAGATGTGAGGCTGCTTTGTACTCGCTTTAGGCTTTTCATCTCGCTTGCCTTTTCTTGTGGTTGCTGGGGCTTGTTCACTAGTTGCATCAAATCGAAAAGTCAAGTGCCAGTTCCCCTTTTGTCTTCAGAGAAAAGTCTGAATCCAACTCTTTGTTTGAGTACACATTAGTATCTACACATTCACTTACATCTTTAATCAAAAATACTGTAGTGATTTGTGTTAAACATTAATTGTGAGTTACATAATTTTCAATGTTGCAGCTTGATTTAATACAAATGATCGATTTGGCTTCTAGCGTGATTTTGTTTGTTCAGTTTTGGTCTTTCAAATAAACCATAAGGGGGTATACATTCGTTATTAATTTGTGTCTGAACTGTTGTAGATCAATTTGTCAAAGTTTTAAGCACAATGAAAGTATCTCATTATGTATTTTGCTAAATGTACTTTAAGAAGTTCATTACATGAAATAAACGTACACAATACAGTCAGCCATTTTCACAAACCCAAGTGAACTAGTATGTGTTGCTTGTGTAGGGTCATGCTTTACTATGGTCTTTAGACACCTAAACTCTTCACCTTTAAACCTATTGAAATGTGTATCTGTATCTTTAGTATGTGGCTGAATGAATTTCTGGAAAAGGGGTTTATGATCCTTGAAACAATACAATGGATATGCACATAAGTTCTGTTGTTGTAGAAAAACACTGAGAATAAATATAATTGATTTTTATTAATTTTTCAATTTATGCAAACTACTGATACAACTACCCCAGGACTGTGTGCTGCAGAAGTGGGTCAGGCACCCCCTGCACTGTGCACACAAACACTGGTATTGCAGGGTACTTTGAAAGCTGGTATTTCAGTTATCTGACAACATGCTTTCAATCTACGCCAGGAACTGCACCGCTGTGTCCAGGCCCTTTCCCTCCAACCCCTCCTCTCTGGCCATGGGTTAGCAGGAGGGCTGCAGTGGCCTGTTGTGCTGCAAAACAAGCAGGCTTTTTTTCCCTTTTTGCTGACCATCCCCCTCTTCCCTGCCACATAGAAGATGGAGGAACAGTTTCAGATGAATAGCTTGGAATAGATGAGTCTTCTAATATTCAAATGAGAGATGCTGGCCTTTAATGGCTGAATCTGTTTCTCAATAAGATTATAGAAGTTTTTAATGTATTGGCTTGCTTTGTATGATTCCCTTACTGTTTTTGTCTGTTAGAAGGCATTTTTAGAAAGTTTATTTGAACTCTAAGCAGCAAACCTAGTGGTGTAAAAAGATATAATAAATCTACACTGTACCGTAAGACTCTCTGGCAGTGCGTGTTTTAACAGACATTTCAAAATAGCTTTCAGCACTTTCATAATCACATCCTCTGTTAATGTTGTGAGGCATGCGATTCACTGTTTATGTGCCATTTCCCCATTTTTCTTTTTCTTTTGGTTAAACAGAGCAGCCTTTTTCCACTCTTACAGCAACTTGCTGATTCTGAATCCTTAGGCACATGCTCTGAATCCTTGTTTTTTTTTTTTGTTTTGTTTTTTTGATGGTGTATTTAATGTAGTTATTCCCTTCAGGTCGTTTTGATGTCCCTTGTGGCTATAGGCAGTCGTCAGAGCCCCAGGATATACAACCTTTAAATCATCAGCCCTAAGGGAATGTCAGAATCATTGGTACATACTGCCATTGACATGATTTTGATGTTTTTGTTTGCTTGTTGTTGTTTTTAATTTTTTTTTATACCAATTAGCACCCTTGTGCATTACTATTTTTGCCTTTTTGAAGTTTATAAATAAACTAGCATTAAGAAGCACTTAAGAGTGTCTAAATATTTAAAAAATAAATTTCAAATAATTCTATTGGCCACCAATGATGCAAATGTTTGATAAATTAAGTACAATTCATATAACATTTTTCTGTTTTAATATACTTTATTATAATAGTAGTAATAATAATGTTCTATTTGAAAAAACATGCAGTTAATATATAGTAAATCTAAATAATTCAATACGATAATTACATACATCTCAACATATAAACCAATATGTTGTTCTTGTTATATTATTGAATGTTACATCAACCAATATAATATTTCTTAAAAAGAAGCATCACAAAAACTTCTGAAAGTAAACAGCCATGTTTTAGTGTTGCATAAAACTTTACTTTTAATTTTAACAATGTAAATAAATATTAAAAATATAAAAGATTAAATTAACTATCAAATAAAATCACTTTTCTGCTCTAATATAGTTTGTCTGACTCCTATAAAATCAACCTAAAAACATCATGAACAGTCAGATAAAACAAAAACACGTGAAACAGAGTGGAGTTTTTTTTCTTTTTTCCCTAAACATTAATATTTAAACATTCATACTAAAATCGTTACAGATTTGTGGACAAAAAACAGCATATTTTAGAGATGCTGATTGCCATGTAGCTATATTGCCTGTTGTGCTGAAATGTCTTTTTAGTGTGTGCTTGTGACAGGCACATGGTTATTTCTGTATTAAATAGCTAATATGTATATTGCAATATGCACATTTGCAATATTTCGATATGTTGCACAGGCCTAATAGTTTGACTAGAAAATGTATTTAATGTATACATATTATAACATCTTAAATGTCTTTGCTGTCACTTTAATTTAGCAAGGGTAGATTCCATTGATCTAAAGCATTAATTCCAAATACCACCACCAAGGAATGGATCTGGTAAGGCTTCCTCTGTCCAATGAAATGTCATTGTTGTGGTGATTGCTTTTAAATGTTGAACTGTGTTCTGCTAGAGGAACAAGTGAGTTTCATGGCTTTTTGCCCCAGCTGACCCTTCTGCAGGTCCTCAGCTGGTACACAGACAAGTGCCGGAGGCAGACTGGGTGACAGCAGGTCTGGAAGTGAAGGTCAAAGTTCCCTCTTCCTCTTTTTTTCCAAATCTGCCGTCTCTGACTGTCTGTGACTTTTAGCTCCGCAAGCTTTTGCATTCATCCGTACAACAGAAATGCTACCGTCTAATTGTTCCCTGTAAAAAGAACAGCTTTGTATTTGAGGTGAAATGAGATGTCTTAGACGGATGGAGCATGTAGCAACATTTGTTCTCTGTATGGATGAGCTTACACTAAAAAGTCAGAGAAAAAAACTCTTCCCTTTATTTACAGCAGTGTTGTGTAAAAGCACCATTTTGTGCAAGTGGAGCAAATCTGCAGCTCTAACCCCGCTCGCTCTCTTGCTATCCAGCTACCCACCCATCTCATCCTGTGTCACCCTCAAAATGTCTTTGTGCTCAGAGTTACTTGCCACAGATACACCCCCCCCAACCCCCCCCCCCCCCCACCCATGCATATAATGTGGAGGAGCACAGATATAAATTATGCCCAGCTGCAGTTAAAGCTTCTGGTGGGGGTTGTTGAAGAGGGGAATAAAATAAAAGGAATTCTGCTGGAGAGCATTTGTGCTTGGAGCTTTTTTGAGTGTGGCCCCTCCTTTTTGCTGTGATGCAAACCTTGTGTTTGCTAAGCTTAAACCCAGGAGACAAACCACAGGTGGCCATAGACCTGCCCTCTCTTAACAGGGTTTTAAAGCTCCATGTGAAATGGGAAAATTGGGGAGGTAGGATTGGTTAATCAGTGACTTGCTTGCCGAGTGCATTAAAGAGACTGTCTGTGTTAATGACAGCAATCACACGCACTTGGTGGGCCTTTCCTCCCCTGCCTTATTCCCCCTTGAGACTTTTTTTTTTCCAGTGCTAGTATCACCATGCATTGCTCTTTTGGCAAGGGCACATTGGTTGGTTTGGTTTGAGAAAAAAAACTATGCGGGTTGGTGCTCTGACACAGATGGCTGGAAACCGGCTCAGTCTGCTTTTATGTTTATCACTCGTGTCAAAAGATAATCGTCGAATGAAGAATGGAAGATAGCATGAACTTGTTCACCTTTATAAACGTGAGCTTATGTTATCTCAAGCACATTATCATTTTGTGGCACTCATTATTAAAGTATTTTGCAACTTTTTTTTTTTTTTTTTTCCTCTTTTTTTTTTATTTAACTTATTATTTTTTTGTCTTTTTTTTTAATATTTTTTTCAACTTTTTTTTTTTTTTTTTTTTTCCTCTTTTTTTCTTGGTTAATCAGATCTCAGACTTCAGTTTTAATGTACCGTTTATGCAACATGGATAGGATGTCTGTATGACCTATAATGTTCATCAAATATGTATTCATTGTATAAGGCTTTATCAAACATTAATGGCAGTTTTGTTTATCCCATGAATACTGCGTGCACCTCTATATTTGTTATGTAGAGCAACGACAACCTCAGTTAACTGTTTGTTACTCATGCCATGTGTCAAATAATCAGCTAACAGTGTGACCGATTGGCTTGCTCACCTATTGTGTAACTTTACTGTTATGAAACTGATTTTGAGAAAGATGGTGAGTTGCACAAATTCCATCCATTCACTGCAATGTTTGTTTGCAGTAATGGTCTGAACTATGTTTATTATATTATGAGTAGGATTATTACAGTTCACTAAGACCTTAAAACTAAAATCAATTGTTGCTTGAAATAAAGTGAATAAATTATACATTTATTTTAATTGTAGTTGCCAAAACCTTCTTGTTTGCATTTAATGTAAAATAAAAAATATATTATTATAATAATAATAATAATAAATGCACATTTAAAAACCCCTTATGAGTGTACCATATTGGTTTATAAAGTCTAAACTGGCTGTTTGATCGCATGATCTGTATTGTGACTCTTGAGAATACTCCAGTTTTGCTTTTCCAGCATGAGTTATTCTCAATGAGGGGTTGGGAATTGTGGCTATAACTTGCCTGTAAGTGGACCTTTATTCAGATTTATTATGCAGCACAGTGATCACACTACTCCACACTTCTCATGCACTGGGCTTTTTAGCCTATATAACTTGGGCTATGAATCATTGGAAATGGTGAAGGCTGATGTTGCGTTTGTTAATCACCAAGTAGGCAACATTGTCTTTTCTTTTGACATTGACTTATGTACAGTTTTAAAACAGATTATGATTGTTATTTTATTTTTTATCGTGTTAACATTTCATATTGATAACATGGAATTGCATGTTTTAAAGGCCCAATTTGTTTCCTTGTGTAATAGATTACACTGACTTTGTTATGAATTATACTCTGGTATTTCTAATAAAAATGTGTGCTGTCAAAAAAAAAATTGTTTTCCAAGGCCTTTAATTGATCAATATGGGCTGAAATAAAATGGAAAAAAATATCCTTATTTTTTATTCTAGTCTGCTTAAATATTTATTTTTTATTTTGGTGCAATTGTGTGTGTGGATGTGAATGGCTGTGTTTTCAGTTCTTATTCTGCCCTCTGGTCTGGGGCAAGCCTGGCCACCCACTCGCTTCAGTTACGCTATGAGTAAGTGAGTACGTCACAGTGCTTTTGCTCTATGGCTTGTGCTCCTCCTGAGGGGTGTGGTTCTCCAGAAGGAGCTGTTCTGGCACTCAGCCACATCTGTCACTCTCCAAAGAGAATTGGGTGAACGGTCAGCCTGCCGGCTTAGATGCCAAATCTGATCATAGGGATTCAAATTTGCGGCTTTTGGCATGGCTCTGTAGGATCTCCCACCATCCCCCTCCATTGCAGCAAGAATAGCGTAGTACTCTGGTGAATAGGGGCTGATTTATGACTGTGGTGTTGAGACTCCTCTTCCTGCTCTTAACTAGAGCTGTGAAGAGATTAAAGCTGTGGTGCTGTCACCCACAGGCAGACGTATCTCCTCCTTCCGATCACTCCTGTCATTAAGATTAGCTGTGGTTGTAATGGTCAGCCTGTGTCACTATCTTCAGGACAACAAAAAGTTTAGTGTTTATTTAATCCACTGTGATAGGATAGCATGCTCATTTGATAGGCTTTTTCATATCAGTGGAGTGAAGGTTGTTTGTGCTGGTCTGTTGGTTTTGGTGAAGTTGTGTAAGTGTGTAACTTTTTTTTTTTTTTTTTGTGGTTTGTAGCTGAGTGTGTCTGTATGCTGTGATATTACCTTACAGGAAGTCTTCTCACCCCTTGCCACAGTGCATGACCACTAGCTTATTACAATTGTGAAGTAATCTTGATTTACACATTTACTCGTTTGTCACCCTAGTTTTTGTTTCATTTGGTACCATAGTGCTGTATAACAATGAATTGAGAATTTCAGAATGTCGCAATTTAATTTTTTTTTAATTTTCATAAAGAATGTTTAAAAATGCAGCATGCTAAAGCTTGTTTTTCAGTGTGGCTCTTTGATCCTTAGATTAGCTGGGTCAGTGTAGATTTTCACCAGGATAGTTTTAGCAGCCATGTGGAGAGGCCAAGAGAAAGAGGAAAATTGGGGGTTGGGTGAATGAGGACTAAAGGAGCCCATATGGGAGGAGCTTTTTCAGGGGTGGAAAAATTTTCTTGTGGGGTAGTTGGAGTTGAGGCAAGACATTCCTTGCCCACCCATCTCTTATACATGTATAAACCCCCCCCCATATGTGCATAACCACAGCTAAATCTGTGTATGCGAGTTGGTGAGTGAATGAGTAGGACATCTTAGCCGGTTATATTTGCCCCCACCCTTGCCTGGTTTGTCTCACATCTGCATAATTCCCCCTGCTTATCTGATTACCTTGCACTTGGGTTAGTGATGCTCACTCCAAAATACTTCAGAAACACACATTCAGGCGGCAACATGGATGGTTTAAAGACTATGCTTCAGCAGGTGGGCTGCCTGCTTGTGTTCCTACATCTGCCTGCCTGGTCTGGCAGCTGCTGTTGTTTAACTACCACTGCTTCTACCGCTGCCTCACTCCAAACTCCTTTATTCTTTCCCCACCATCAACGAATTGTAAAGAATGAATGAATTTAGGCTTGTGATGTGTATGTGTGTTGGCCCTTTTGTTTGAAAGCAGAAGGAAGGAGGTGGGGGCTGGGATCAAAGGTTGGCAAAGAGTCAGTTACAACTGATTTAACTGCAAAAAAAAGCCCCAGTCTCACCACCCTTCAACTGTTCTTATATCTCAAAAGCTCTGACTCACTAGCTAAAAATTTAATAAAGCATGCTTAAAGTGAACCAAATGGAAAAAGCTTGCTCTCACCTAGAGTTATTTGTGTTAATACTCTCTCTCTCCCCCTCTACAGGTCCTGTAACCTGACTTCGCCTGACGCTGCGTTCTCTGAGAGAATTAAGGAAATATGGAGTGACATGTTGCAGATTAGTTAGCGGATTAGCGGATTTGAGGACATCCACCTCTGTGTGAGCACACATTCCCTGTCCTGCTTCTGAAGCTTGGCTGCACAGCAGGAGCACTGCAGCCATGGCTGACCCAGGCATGATGAGCCTCTTCGGAGATGATGGGAATCTGTTCTCTGATGAGTTGGAGGGCCTAGGGGACTGTGGCTACCCCCAAGGTCAGGCAAATCCCATGAGTCAACAGATGCCCCATGAGCACCAAAGCTATGGGCAGCTCCCTCCTTCTCTTCACCTCTCCTCACCTGCAGTCCCTGGACAGGCCAAGCTTGGCCACCATTTTGACCCCTTCAATCAGTACGAGCAACCCAAGATGCATCCAATGGACCAGCAGGGGGGTCGGATGATGGGGAACGGACCAGTGAATGGCATGTCCTCCCCACATTCCCGATATCATGGTGCTCCGCCAGGTGCAGGAGGTGCTGGAGGGCATCATGTCTACCCAGGTGCTCAAGGAGATGGACGGAGCCAGTCATTCCCAGACAGCGGAAATGCATGGGGTGCTCAATCGATGCAGGTGCCTGAACAAACTAGACCCCCTTTTCAGCAGCAACCACCACAAGCCTCGTCCCATCAGCATGGCCCTGCTGGACCACAAGGACACGCCCACCAAATGGGCCCTTTTATTGGTCGTGGTGACTATGCTATACAGGGCCACAACCAGACCCAAACACCTCCCAGAATGAATCACTTTCCACAAGGCCTCCCTCAGGAAGCCAATCATTTCTTGGGTCACGTTGGGATGGCTCAGAACCCTGGCATGTCGGGGTCCCCCATGCGTCACCCAACACAACCTCCTCAGCAGCATCAGCAACCCAATCAGCAGTTTCTCCACAGGCCTGGCCAGGGTCAGGTTCATCCAGAGTCCGTTGCAAGCCACAACCCCCAGTTCCCACAAAGCCCTTCACGACAACAGCAGCAGCAACAACAGCAGCAGCAAGTCATGGGCGGAAGACAGCACCAAAACATGGGATTTAACATGCACAACCAGCAAGTTCCTTCCAACACTGTAAACAGCTCAGGGCAGTACCCTCCCTATCCTTCATATGGCAACCTTAATCAGGGATTAGCCAACACATCAGGGATGAGTCCCAACTTGAGCCTTAGCACCAGCAGTAACAGCAACCCTAATGCCCCTGTGACCCAGGTGCAGCGCTACCCTGCCCCGACAGGGCCCCAGCGCTACCCCACACCTGGGGCTCCACAGGGACCATTGCACCAGCAGCCCATTCATGTGAACCAAATCAACACCCAGCCTATGCATCCAACTCAGAACCAGGCTACAGCCCAGCAGAAGCTGCAGCAACATCTCCCACCTCCACCTCAGGGATCATACACCTCCCCTTCTTCCATGTCGCCCATGAGGAACCTAGCTACCCCTGCAGGCACTCCACCTCCCCAGCAGGTACGCCCTCCCAGTGCAGGTTTAGGAACCGATGTGGGTAGTTACCCTGGTGTACCACATCAGTCTCAAGGCCAAATGGCTCATGCTCAGAGGGGAGCTGGGCCAATGAACGCAGCACAGCCACTTCCCCACCAACAGCTGCCATCACATTCTACACACCCACATCCTCCAACAACCCAGATGTATGCTGCTTTGTCACCCAATCACAGAGCTGCAGGTGCACAAGGAAGACCTTCAGCAACACCAGGTGGAAACCACACAGAACCACCAGGCCCACAGGACCAGAGGCTACTTGCCCAACAAGCACAGTGCCAGCAACTGCAAAAGCCCCCATTGCCTTTCCAGCAGCAACAGCTGCAGCAGGTGCACACCCCTCCTTCAATTCCTCCATCACAGACACACCTGGCTGCACACCACCAGAGCTCCCCTCCATCTCAGCAGGCGTGGGCACCTCCTCACCAGTCACCTCCACCCATGCAGAAAGTGCCTCACATGCTGGTGAGTAGTGTAAATTAAGCATGCCTTTTATCACCATTAAAAGTTTTTTGAAAGTTCACGTTGTACTTGTGGGTGGCAGGAGTCCCATTTGAGGGTTTCTCTTGCTGGCCTTGGTGCTGTCTGTGACCCATAAGTGTGGAAATGGATTTTTACAGCTGTTTGTTTCCTCCTCGCTGCATATCCTGGCCCTCCCCAAGATACAGGCGCCACAGTGCTAATCTCCTAACCCCCACCCCTCCCCCTTCCCACATTGAAGGGGAAATGCTCCCTTCCTGCTCGCAGTAAGCATCATTCTCCTCCCCCGTCTGCGCTCCTTCCGTTCCCCTCTCACTTTGTCTACATCTCTCTCTCTCTCTCTCTCTCTCTCTCTCTCTCTCTCTCTCTCTCTGTGTGTGTTTGCTTTGCCTGTCTCGGAGGACTCATGCGTGAGTTAATGGCGTACAGCAGGATGCGTCCTGTTGGGAGGGTGGAGGAGGGAACCAGTGGGGAAGGGAGGTTAGCAGCTCTCAATAGCTCCATGTGTCACGTGCTTCTGATGCCATTAGCTTGTTTTGCACTGAAAGCCTCTTTCTCTGGTGACCCATTCACACACAATGGCTGCTGTTATTCCAGTATGCACATCCTGCACATAGCATTTTTGTGACTCTTTATCTCACTCATACCACTGTTGACAGCAGTGGCTTAATGTCAGAGATGGTGTCTCTTTGATTGTCTGTGCTGATATTAAAGTTTTGGGGTTGACATTTAAAATCAGTCAGTATTAGTTCATTTCCCTTGTGATCCAGATGAAATGCATGTACTTAAATTGAATACTTTCATTGTAGGCTAATAAGCCTTTTTTTTTTTTTTTTTTTTTTTTTTTTGCATAGATCATGAGTTGCCTAAAGACATTCGATAATTATTTTTTTCTGATGGTGTGATGTGATGTAAAGTTGATAGAGCTGGGTATCGGTTTCAGATGCCATGATTTGATTTCGATTCAATTTAAACAGTATTGAAATTTCCAAAACTGAATAGGGTGAACATCATTTTACAAATGTTAAATAAAAATAATTAAAATACACAGACCTGTTTTCAAAAGCTTTTACACATATTAAACAACAAAACTGCGTGGTCAATTTTTTTTTCCTTAGAATAACAGCTGAAAATTTTACACAACCAAAAAGTTGATTGTTTAAACAGGATTAGGCTATTTTATATTTAAGATAAAATGTATCCATATCTACAATTTCACCTCATCATGGCAAATCGATATGCACCCGTTGCAATTGTCTTGCCCTATTATGATTTCTGACACTGAAGTGTGACCTGCCGATGCAAACTTTTGCCTATTGTGATTTTATTCCTAAGAACTATAATATAATGATAATAAAATAAATCATAATAAAAATAAACATCAGTTTCCCCCAAACTACATTAACAACACTAAAAATACATGTAACTTTAGTCTATAGCTTTACCTTCTCATTTCACAAGTCCAAAGATAAGCATTAGCATATAATATTGTTACTTATTGTTTTTCATACAACTTTGTAAAATCTTGTTATAGATAGATGTTTTATCTTGTTCTTGTCAAGCGTTTTATAACTAATTCGTAACGTTTCTTTCGTTTTTTTACTTTTTCCCTTAAGCATCAAAGCTTAAAAGAAAAACATTTAACGTGACTTTAAATTACATTTTAAACCAATTAACTCCGCATTAATCAGTAAAATTTTCAGTGTGCACTGCTTTCACTTCTCTGAGAGGCGAGATTGCTCTGTACCTGCTTACAAGAGGAGTGCAGCCCAAATGTTCTCAACTTGGGTCATGCGTCGTCAGAAAAGTACCACTTAATGTTACTTTGAAATGTGCATTTCATGCGATCACACTCACAGTTATTTGACTGAATAGAATGTGTATTTGGCCTGCTGTCCGGGGAGAGGGCTCTGAGCTCGGAAAGACACTCTAACTCGTGTTATACCCCTTATCGACATAGAGAGAGAGAGATAGGGGTCCGAGCACAGTGTCTAGCCTGGTTCCAGAATGCTGCCCCCTTCGATTTATGTAGGCATCAGGTTTAAAAGTGTGGAGTTGGGGTGGTGGAGGGATGCTGATGTCGAGAGAAAATAAAGGTAGGGTGTGCTTGACTATTTATAGTGGTTTAGTCTTAAGCTGAATGGATAATAGAATGATTGTCAATAATGAATTAGACTCGTCAAAACTGGTCATGCTTCTCCTGAAATTTGTTTATAAAAGATCACTTAGGCAATAGTAATTTGACAAATATGACTGTTGTGCCAAACCTTTTTCATGGTGGTTGTAGCTGCAAATCGCGAACATAGTGGCACGTTCAGTTTCACACACTCGAAAAAGTTCAGCAAAAACTGTTATGCAGGTGTGAAACCGGACATGAAACATTACCCTATGCATTTCAGTGCTGAACATTTATAATTCCTAATTCATGGCCGATTTCCACTGAGCATTTATACTGTCAAAGGTACTAATAATATTGTACCACGTCTTTCCAATGGGTACCTAGCACAATAGAAAGATACTGAAAAAGGTGGAGCTAGCTTGAAAACTCTGTTTACACTGAATCATCACCAGGTTGTGCTGCAATCTAGGGGAATGACAACACTGGAAATTACGTTTTTATATGCACAGCCGAGACGTGACACCATAATAATAGTTGGTCAACAGTCGACCAAGCTCAAACAAATCTCGTCTCGTCATCTTGTGACAAACAGCCACATGCCAAGAAGCAAGAACAGAATATGTTGTATGTCCTCCATTGTCGTTTCTGAGGACATCTAATATGCGTGATGCCACATTTATTTATTTTTTTTAATTATGCATGTCTATATTTGAAATAATGAACTTGTTCACAATGTGGATGACCTGTATGGCATTTTCTTTGAATGAGAATGACATTGATCACAACACTATGGCATACACGGCATCTACCAAATGTGTACCGTTGGCAGTGGAAATGAAAGCCTGATTGGAGTTAAGCATACTGGATAGGACTGAACTGTATAGGGGAATTACCAACCTACCTCACACCTGATGTCACACGGGTTCAACTGCGCATACTGGTTGCAAACAAAGACCGATTGCAATAGCAAACATGTCGTGTTGTGCGGTAGGATGCTAAAATCGAAAGTCCAAAAATAGAAAACTTAAATTTTACTGTACACCGCACTGCTTTTAATGTCAACCGCAGACGTCTTTGGCTAACAGTCATCAGAAGAACTGAATGGAGTGAGGACCTAATTAAAAATGCACGACTCCGCAGTTCTCATTTTATATCAGGTAAATTCACGCTATGCTAAATCATACACATTACTCGTTTTTGATAGCAGCAATGATTTTAGCAAAAACAGTTAAATATGGCTAATTAAACTGCGGACACTGAATGCTTAGAATGAAATGTAAAAATGTAAGTTCACATACCCTGCCGCACAGGTGCAGTTCGCTGTCAGAATGCAGTTGTTTTGCTTGATGATTACCCAGGCCTTGTACAGTTCTGTCTTCTTACCTTGTCTTTGGCTAGGCAGAACCTCGGTTTTTAGCACTACAAAGTTTTGAATCTGGTAATCATGGGACATTATTTCTTACACATGACCACACAGAACAAAATTGTAGACATCCAAAGACTTGTAGGCCTTTAACTTCTCTCTTGTAAAATCACTTGGGGTTTCAATGAGATGTATATGAGAAGATGTATATTTTGGCCTGGATGCTTGGCCATTTCATCTTATCCAATATCCATTGGGAGGGTTCTATCGCAAATGGACCTGTCAGACGAACGCCGCTCACTTTAACGTTAATTTTTCAGAATAACTTTGCTTATCACTGGGTGACAAGCTGTTAAAATACGCTGAAAGCATTATGTATATAATATGTAATCAATATAACATCTCTAATACAACAACAAACTCAGCATCGGATGTCATTCCCTCACTGTAAATGCTAGAGCTCCCGTTTTTTTTTCCCCTGCAACCTCGATGCGTACACATCCTGGATGTTTACAAACCGGTAATTCGTCTATAGCGCAGTAAAAACAATTCTTGGGCTGTTTACATAACAACGATGTAGCCAAAAAAGTATTTTCCCTTGCTTTCTTAAAAAAAGTTTCACTTTTACATGACCATGTTTTCAAAATGATTCACATTACAAATCTTTGAAAATGGCCAAAAACACTTGCGAATGTCAGACCAGTATTTGGTACTGCCACCTTGTTAGTAAACAGTACTTTTACGGATATGATTTAGTCGATGGCTTGGCACTGGTGTATGTAGAACTTACTGTGTGTATGTTTCATCTTTGCTTTTGGTTGTAATGTGAAGTAAATCCACACTTTGCCGATGAAGAGCTAGGAAACACTTGAGCAACAACATTTTCATGTACTTCGCCATTGTCTTTGTTCACACTTGCCTTTATCCTACACCTCCCTAAACATGTATCATGCATGTGCATGATGTCACTGCTTTCATAAAATCTTGTTTTTGTGTGTTTACACTAACATGACAACAGTGGCATTTTTAAAAACATTCGCTTTGTGCTTTGTATTTTCACTCCCAAAAACAGCTGTTGTTTAAAAAAGAAATTTGCTGTAAAAAATGCAGGGTTTCACAGAATTCCTTCATGTTGTCTCAACACAAACCAATTAAGTTAATCATTTTAACAAATGTACTCATTTAAATTGTTTGAACAAAACAATTATTAACAATTTACTTGTCAATATAAGTGACGTGAGTGTAACTCTATCTTTGAGTTGATATTTGATGTGAATTTGTCGTGTTGTACAATAGCTATATTGAGCACGATACTACAATATACCTTCCAAAGAACAACAAAAAACATTAAATTTTTTACATTTTTTGTTTGAGGCAGCTATGTTTACTTTTTTGCACACCATTATCAAAGATAACACGGTCTCTTTTACTGCTTCGAACATACAGCCCTCACCTCTCGCACTAACTGCGAAAAGTAAACCCCATAAGTGTCACTTGTGGAATATTAAGATATTTCATGGGAAATAAATGAATGTGACCTTTAAGTAGAGCAGGGCTTCATCTGAGGAACAGACTCTTCATTGTGGCTCCAATCAAACTGGTACCAAGCGCAAGTGCTCACAGCATCACATTAGGCTTTGAGAACTAAAAGAGAAGTGCAGATGGGAATGCATGCATGTTAATGCAAGTACAGCCATGTTAATTATTTTTCTCATTTAGCAGTGCATACAAAGTGCTAGCCTGTTGATACTCTCTGGTGACAGCAGTTGCTTGCCATCTTAGTGGGGTCTCTCTCTCTGGGTCAGGTGCAAAAGGGACAGTACTTGCACTTGGTGTATTATAATGTGCGCAAACAAGATGTTGTAAAAGAAAGTTGCGAAACAGAATGGGGTAAAATGGCAGATGTAGAAGTGTTCTAGTGTTTAAATTTAAAGGGTATAAATAATTTAAACCATTCTTGGACACAGGGATGGGGTAGCTTTTGCTGTCCTCTGGCATAGGGGTATCAAAATTAATTGTTTCTTCGGTTCAGTAATAATTATAACTGGTTATGTACTGACATAATTTATTAAATATGCGTTATATGGCGGTAGCTTACTATGGCGAGGGAGGAGAACGCGAGTAATTAAAATGGTCCAACTACTTAAAAAGCAGATAACTGTGCACAATTCACTGCTTGTGAGTTTGCTGGACAGTCTTTCACTCACAGGGAAGTACATCCGAACCCAGCTAGGAAAAATTAAAGTAAACTCTCTCTCTCGCTCTCCGTGGCTGCTTTGACCTGCTGGAGAGTTTGTGAGGTAATGTTTTATCTCCTCTCTCGACTGTTACAACAATAACGTTACTTGTGGATCCATTCCAGACACGAGTGTGTCTGCAGAGCGAGTTTCCTCCACTGCGTTGCCGTCTATAATGGATCAGCTGATCGCCGTGGCCGTTTAACTGTGTCACTGTTTGCTGAACGGCGCCAAAGCCACGCTGACCGTTAGAGCCAATCGCAGCCCTTTTTGTTGAGCGTGTGACCAATAATAGGAGTTTAAGAACTCGCTCAACAATGCTAAAAAAGCAAGCAGGAAAATGTTTACATTTTGTTTATTTGCTTTAAATGCCCATGTTGTTAAAATTGTATTACAAATAATTTATTAATATAAATATATTATTAAATTATAAATTTTAATACAAGAGTTGTTGCTAAGTAAAATATAAAATTGTTTATGGAAAGCATCGTCAATGCACCAAGATATCGAATTGAACAATCAATGGCATGATAATTGTAACCGAACCGTTAGACCAGTGTAGGTTCACACCCCTACTCTACCTCTACTCTGGCACCTACAAGTTTTTTTATTCTGTGGGAGTTTTATTTGGAGTAGTTAGCTGCTACTAAGTAGCCTATAGTATCTAGGTGTTTCAGAGACATAAATTTGTAGCTCATTTAGATTTGCACTCAGCCAGAAGCAGGCTGAAGTTCAGCAGCAAGGAGCAATGAATCTTGAAGATAAAGTTTAGCGAGGGTTAGTTTCTGTGTCTGGGAGCCAGCTTTTCATCAGATGAATTGGGTGTTAACTCAGTGGTTCGCCCTGCAAAAAGCCTGCCGTGCTGAGCCGAAGAGCAGTGCTCCTTCAGGGAGTATTTAGCTCACAGAGTGAGCACTTTGCCTGCTAGATTAACTGACACGTCAGTCTCCCCCTCCGAGAGATGAAATCCTATATTGAACATATTGTATTCTCGACTGCTGCTGTCAAATTAGAAATGCAGAGCGCGCGTGCAGTAGGCCTATTGTCATTCATGCAATTGATTATTGGGTAGGCTTGGCAAGAGGAGAGACATTTATCCGTTAAAGCAACGACAGAACACTCGCTGTTCCAGCTGCTCTAATGACCATCATTGGGCTGGGTGTTGGGCATTTTCTGTGACCTTGCCACTGTTTGGCATGCACTGTGCACCCTTATTTCTCATGCCGTTGTTTACAGGAAATATGAATTTCATCACCACAGTGATGTGGTTTGCAAAGTCTTTTGTTTTAAAGTAAAGTGCATGTTATGTAATAAACTCTAGACTAGAACCAACAAATAGATTATAGAATGCATGCACGATATTCTTTTCTGCGTTGCCACGAGGGAAAGCGCTTTCACCAGGCCAGTTTTTTTTGCCCTTTGAAAGCTTTAGCATATTGCACTGAATTTGCTGACATCTAAAACAGAGGTATTCATGAAGTATAGATATAATTTATTAGTGTCAGAATGCCTCAGTCCCATCTGCTGTTGGGACTCTGGGAAGCTGGACGCTTAGCACAGCTGCCAACATGTTTCCTGTCAGTCTGTCTTTGCCATGAATAGAGAATGAAATGGAGATAACAGCTATGATTGAGGCAAAATCGTTGCTGCGTTAATTCTGCCGAGCTACAGCTAACACTGGCACTAACGGGAGCAAATGGATTCAGACCAAGTAGTAACATGGCACCCACCCCTTGAGGGCCAACAGCAACAGGGATAGCTGTTTGAGTATTTTAAAGAGGATTTTATTCATTTCCCCCACTGTATCCAACTTGTCTAGGGAGATAAAAACATCTACATTTTATTATATTTCTTAGTTATTGTTAAAACTAACAATTCCCTCTGTCTTTCTCTCTCTCCCCCATTGCAGCATTCTCCATCAGACCCTTCTCTGGAAATTATAACATCTAGTAAGACACCTGCCACGGGCCCAAACCTTCAACCAGCCAATTGTGATATACAGCAGAAGGAGAGCGAGCTCAAGCCAAAAAAGAAGAAAAAGAAGAAAGCCAAGGTGAGTGAAGGCCAGGAGTGTAATAACATTAACAGTGAGGCTGGAGGAGAGGTGGCTGCTCTGATGAATGAGGGAGACTCCCTTATGACTCCTGTGGAGAAGACGGTTGAAAAAAAGAGTAAAAAGAAACCAAAGGAGAAGGAGCCCAAGGAACCGAAAGAGCCCAAGACTCCCAAAACTCCGAAGACTCCGAAGACACCCAAAGAACCCAAGGAACCCAAGGAGAAAAAAGTGAAGACTGCCACGCCGAAGCCTAAGAGCTCAAAAAAAACCAGGTATGTGTACAGCATAAATGGGTTATATACCTGTTGCAGTTTTACATTTGCAGATTTGTGTTAAATTTGGAAGACCGTTTACGGGACCTTCTAATTTGTATCTCTATTTTTTTTTTATGTTTACATAAGTACATGTGCTTTTAGAATCTTTACGGTTATCTGGTTCATTGAGCTGTAAATCTGTTTAGTTACCTGTACTAGGTAACTGTTTAGTTTTTCTTGGTTTGACTCAAGCTGGTGGTGCCATATTGGAGTTCATTTAGTAAAGAAGCGTTAGGGGTGTTTTGTTGCATTTGAGACAATGGGAACTTGATATTAACTTCAAATTGTATAGATGTTAACCTTTTTTTTTCTTTTTTTTTTTTTTTTTTTAACTTTAAGCATTAAACCACAAACTTGATGCCTTTCTGAGGAAACCTGAACTTGAAGTGGCTTGTCAATGCATCTTATCTTTGCTGGTCACTTGTTTTGCAAAATAGTCAGGAGTCATTTCTGAAATCATCCATTGTCGTATCCACGCAACATCCAACTGACTTCTGAATACAGCACACATGATGCTTATCACATGTAAATGTCCTCTTCTTTTTTGATCTTATGCCACCCTCAGTCACATTTACATTCCCCTCATAATAAGAAAAAAACCCGTCCATCCTGGATATGCAGAGCAGAAGGGTTGCATGGCCATTTTTCTTCTTGCTGAGGTGGTAATATGATCCGGCTGAGGAATGTGTCAGCCTTCCCCCATAACCACCACCTCCACCCCCACTCAGCCGAAGCCCCGTCACTCCATTGCCGCGTCCCTTTCATCCAGAGGAAAAGGGCCGGGCCAATGCAAGCACTCAGCAGCGCATCTGCAGCACAGTGCCAGAGCAGTAGGTCATCTGAAGGGGAGGAGGGATGTATGCGTGTGTGTGTGTGTGTGTGTGTTTGAAAAGGAGAAGGGGGATGTCTCCATTCAAAATGGCACCTAATGCTAGTTAGTCCACAATGATGTCTCATTAATCATGCCGGCCTGAATTTGACCAAATCTGCTACAGTGCTGGATGTGTGGCATTGGTGAGCCCCTGTGGATAGTGTTTAAACTAACTCCATTTCTCAAAAAGTGGGCTACAGATAGCACATCCCTGATTTGATGAGTGTCATTCATTTTCTTTCTCCCATCTTAAGTTGTTTGTTGACTTTGTCTTATCAGCTCTTTTTTTGCTTTCCTTGTTTGGTTGCTTATTTTTATCATGCAAGTGGAGTACAGGAAACTAGGTTGGACATTAAAAGTTTGGCCTTATATCTGTTTGCGCTCTTATCTGACAAAGAAAGTACAACTATAAATAGTCATACTCAAGCCGCACCCAGGGTAAAATGTGAGCGTCTGTGTGCCCAGGTTTGTTTTCCATATACACACAGCCATCAAACACTTCAGAAAGATCCCTCCTCAGTGCTGCACTGCATGTGAATCTTTCCCCCCACGAGAAGACTATTTTGCATTGCAAATACACACCTCTCACCTTCAGTTTATTGGCAGGTTCCCAAGCAGCTATAGCAAAGCCCCCGTTTTAGTCAGTGGGGTGGTTTTCTAACTGCATAACACCCTAACCTGGGTGGGCAGTTCCATCTGCCCTTTGATTTTTCATTTCATGTCGGAGCAGAGTCTTTCACAGATTATCTTAGCTACATCCTGTGCACTAAGGTACAAAAAAAAACCACAACAGTCGCGGTTGCATAGGAAGTGCTGCAGTGTGTACTCAAAGCTTTTTGCTTGCGGGACCAGCATGCCTGTTCGCTTGCGAGTCTGACTACAGCACCTTTATGCCAGACTGCTTGCTTATTTGTCCTCAAACACTGCGCCTTGTCTTCCCTCCAGTAGAAAAAAAGAAAGAAAGTTGAATTCTGTGTGACATTGAACCTCAAAGACCAAGTGCAGAGAGGTGGATGGGAGAACAGAAGGAAAGGGCCAAGTAGCTAACTTTGTCATCCTCGTTTATTTTATACTTGTAAGGCTGGCAGGCCTTCAGTTCCTGTGCCGACTTGTGTTTACTGCTTTGGTGATCAGACATGCCACCGCCTCAAAAGAGTGAGTGAGTGTGAAGGTGCAGAGAATAGATTCAAGAAGTGTACTGAACGGTGGATGCGCAGCCACTGGGGGACAAGCTCACATTGCTGGTGGTACTCACTTCCATAAAAGCCTCTCTGGCTTAAAACAAAGAGTCACCTCCAGTGCTGGATGCATAAAAGACCTCTGTTTTGACATTGCATTTTTTAAATTTATTTTTTTATATGTTTAAAAAGTTGGTTAAATGGCCTCTTGAGTGATGATTGCTCTTAAAACACAAGACGTGACACTGTTCCCCCTGTCTCTCTTCCTGTGCATCTTCTCGACTGGGCCTCTAACACTTTCACACGCTATTGCATGCCTACACTGTCCTTTTCCACCTATTATCACATGCTAGAGATCATTCTGCCATCTCTCTCTCTCTCTCTCTCTCTCTCTCTCTCTCTCTCTCTCTCTCTCTCTCTCATATATTCCACGGCACAATTTGTGTTCTTTTTCTCATACATCTCAACTCACCCACTCATATCCTCTTTCCACACGTTCTCCCTCACAATTCGCCACACTCAGGCATTTTCCCTCCCCTAGTTTAGGCATGTTTAAGTGCAAATTTAATCATGCCACCTCTTTTGATTTCAGTCACTTTGACTACCAGGGTGTGTTCGGGGCATGTCCCAATTAAAAAAAAAATGGTTTTGTCTTTTTTTCTTCTTAATTAGCTAGTGCTCTGTAGAGGATGCAGACTCCTGTTTTTGTTTGCCTTTAACTTGTTGTAGCATGTTTGTTCTGGGTTTTATGTCCTTGTTTATGTACGTGTGTTTACGTTTACGCCTGTGTGGTGCTGCAAAAGAGCTGTTGAGGGTAAACAGTCGTGTGTGTATGTGTGAGCAGCTGCTGTTAGAGCGAGCAACGTGTGTGTGTGTGTGTGTGTGTGTGTGTGTGGGGGGGGGGTCCAGCTGAAGATGAGTCATCTCACTGGCGACGGCAGGTGTCCCATTAACCCCCTGGCCCTCTCTCCTCCTCCTGAGTGTCAGCACTGGAGCGCTGTGGCTCATACAAACCTGCAGCGGGGCCTGCGTCCTCCCCCTGCTAATGCCAATTAGCCCCTCTCTGTCCCTCTCTGCCAGCTTGTCTCAAAGACTACACACGCCATGGCCCACCCCACTTGCCCGTTTAACTGAATCTACAGTGCATGTCCTGCATCCTATAGCAGCTCTTTGGCTTTTATGATTCGTAAAGGTCAGCCATCTAAAGGAAGACTGTCATCCCTCCCCCTAAACTGAGTGTTCTTCCTGCCCTTGTGGCTCCCCCCGCCCTCCTGGACCTTTTTTTTTTTTTTTTTCCTTTTTTTTTTGCTTTTTTTTTCTTTTTTTTTTTTTTCCTTTTCCCCTCGCTCTCCTTTCTGCCTGTGTTTGCTGAGCAGTGACAGTATGAAATCCAAAGCCATAGAGTGGTGCGGCTGCAGGTGCTTGAGGAGTGTTGGAGAGAGACTCTGACTGAGGCAAGCAGATGGCTTTAGCCAGTGGCGTCCAGCCAGAGGAACAGGTGCGGGTCACGTGACCGCCGGTTACCAGGGCGATTTGATTGCTCTTGGCGTGCGAATGAAAAGAGAGGGGGGCCCCAGAGCGAGAGAGCGCAAGAGCCTCCAGGGCATTGTGTAATCTGTGGCAGGGAGAGCGCACGTCTGTGAGCTGGAAGTGGAGTTAACTAGCTCTTCCTGCTCTCATTCCCTCTTTATTTGTTGGTAACTAGACTTAAGAAGGAAAAGACATGAAATCAAAAACCAGAAGGTAGAATGGAAAGCTACAGTAAAGAATAATTTAAGGATACAAATATCTTGCACGTATAGATTAACATGACATGTGTCTTGTGATTTGTTGCATTCCACCAAAAATGGCTTCAAACTGCAATTTTCTAAGTGAACATCTGAAGGGAAAAGGTGACTTTAATTCTTTATGAAATCAAACATCTTAAAGAATTTGGACAAAATATCAATTTAAAAAATGATATAAATGAAAAGAACCTAAATTATCTGCGTTAAATTTGCAAAAGGAGATCTTGTAAAATGCTCACATTAGCATGTTAGCACAAAGTCTACATCCCAGTCTGCAAATTTCCATCCAAAGCCATGCCTTTTGAATGAATCATTACATCTAACATTCACCAGTAGGGGTGTGCAATATGATGTATGTCATATGGACAATACAAAAAGTCTATCGTTTTATATTATGCTCTATCGTTTATTTTGTGGCATCACTAAATACATTTGTTTACGGTCATCATTTTTCATAATTTATTAGGGGGATGCAGAAACAACCTGAATAACAGTATCTTGAGAAAGTTGCAATCTTGAAAGTAAAGTGTTTACTTCTATGTTGGAACTGTAATCATTAGTTTGTTTTTATATTTTATTGAATATTTATTTTACATTTTATACATTTTTAATCAAACAAAAAAAATTATATCATGTAATCCTTTACAATTGGTATAATCCTATATAT
>CAIGQW010000532.1:5580772-5604785 GCA_903798125.1 Danio choprae
TTTTTTTTTTAATGAACAAAAATTTTGTTGCATCACCTCATTTCAATTTACCAACGGCTGTTTTCCAGATGGACAAGGCGCGAAGAAGCCGATTTCTATCGTGTGGTATCCACATTTGGTGTAGTTTATGATGTGCACAGACAGTGCTTTGACTGGTCCCAGTTCCGTGCCTTTGCTCGTCTAGACAAGAAGACAGACGAGAGCTTGGAAAAATATTACTGTTCATTTGTGGCCATGTGCAAGCGGGTGTGCCGGATGCCACTTAAATCAGAGACGGGTAAATGTTTTATTATCTTAGATTTGTGTACATCTCTTGAAGCATCATAAAGAAGTAGTCCAGAATGAAGTTTTTTATTTTTTATTCTACCCCTTTTCTGTTGTGTTTTTTTTGTTTGTTTTTTTTCTGTCCAAAGCTGTATTTCCCTCTTTCATAATCCCTAGAAAGCAAAAGTAGCATGCACACTATATTAGTAACGTGTTGCTAGCTAATATATAATTTATTATATTGTGTAACATGTATTTGTGCCTTCATTTATATTTAGGTTATGCAGCACACCTATAATCTCATAATTCTAACATTTATTGTTCATGTTGCATATTACAATATTGTAATGCCTAAATTGATGTGTAAAGTGTTTTGTTTTTTTGTATCAGTGCTCAATGTAGAATTTTACTGCTTGAATATATATTTATTATTATTTATTAAATATTATTATTTAAAAATATATATTTTATTTTATTGCACTACTTGCTTTTTCTGTGTTTGTATTTGATGTTTCCGTTTTCTTTTTCTTTTTTTAATGCAACTGGATTTCTTATCTGTCTGCTTGCAGAACTGCCAGACCCCACCATCATCATTGACCCTATTACAGAGGAACGAGCTTCACGGACACTCTATCGTATCGAGCTGCTGCGGAGGATCAGGGAGCAGGTGTTGCCCCACCCTCTTCTAGAGGAGAGGTTGAGCCTATGCCAGCCCAGCCCTGACCTCCCAGCCTGGTGGGAGCCTGGACGTCATGACAGAGACCTCCTGCGTGGAGCCGCAAAGCATGGTGTCAGCCGCACTGACTACCACATCCTCAACGACCCTGAGCTAAGCTTCTTGGAGGCCCATCGGAAGTTCACACAGGGCAAAGGTGTGGAACTGCCCATCATCGTGTCTGATCCTCTCACTCCTCTGACCCTCCCCAAAGATGAAGAGGTGAAGGAAGAGCAGGGAGACGTGATGGTACCCAAAGTGGACAACGGTAACATAGATGTTAAAGAAGAGAAATCTGAAGCCCTGTCTCCTAAAAAGGAAGTCGAGGATGAAAATGAATTGGGTCTTAAGCAAGAACCCAAAGAGGATAAGATGGAAGTGGAGAAGGATGTAACTGAGTTTAAGACTGATGTGGAGCAGGTTTGTCCTGTGGATGTTATGGTTGGGAAGAAGCCAATGGATCAGGAGCCCACAGACACACTCCTTTCCCCTGAGGACAAGAACGCTCATGATGAGAAAGAGCTACCTACTGGGAATAAACTGTCTACAGAGAAAACCTCAGAAGATGAGGAAGAAAAGATGGATGAGGATGACAAATCAGAAAAATCTTCACAAGCGGAAGGTGAATATTAGACCTTATTACTACTTGGATTTTTTTAATTACTCCACATTTAATTTACATTTTCAAGAAATCCCAAGTAAATGGGATATATTCTGGGGATAATTAAGGTAATATGCTGGAATACGAACAACACACTTCACCTTTACATGATTCTTTACTTGGTAGCACAGCATAAGCACTTAGTCAAGTTTGTTTCAGTTTTGTGTATTAAAAGATCATTTTTTTTGCAGTTGGAGCTTCATCTGAGAGGAAGAATTTCGATGAGGAGAGTAATGCCTCCATAAGCACTGCCCGTGATGAGACCAATGAGACTAGAGACTGCTTTAGTGTTGATGATGTGGAGCCATCGGCCTCTCAGATGTTCAGTGAACGCTCACTCTTCTCTTTCTGGCCTAAGGTTAGACTTTTATTTTTTAATTTTTTTATTTATTTTTTTATTAATTTCCCATGTTTTTGGTCAATTAAATATCTTTTAGAAGAATGTTTTTATGTATAAATGTGCTCGCAGTAACAAAAGTATAAAGTAATATTTGTTTGCCACAAATGTGATTTAAAGATGAATGAAGTCAAGGCTGGAGCTTTGAGGAAACCAAGAATGTAACGCATGGGAAAAGACTACTGATAGCTGCCACCTGTTTTATGAATATGAAAAGGACAAAATTGCACTAAGATCCTTGAAACATTAAACTAGAGCTTAAATGGAGAAAACGAGTTAGCCTTTTGTGTACCCTCTAGCTGATTATGCATGCATACACGCGTGCACGACTGCTCACACTCTTGTGTTTGTACTTCAGGACAGGGTAATGATCAATCGTATGGACAACATCTGTGAAGCGGTCATGAAGGGCAAGTGGCCTTCCAACAGGAGGCAGTTCTTTGACTTCCCAGGCCTGTTGCCTGGCTACAGCTCCATGGCGACGGACACCCCCCTGCAGAGGCGGAGTCTGGGTGATATCACACTGGTGGGTCAAACCAGCTATAGTGGAAGTGAAGACCTCACCATGTCACCACAGGTCAACAAGGCAAGTCCCACCCATAACCTAAAGTGCTTTGCTCTGAGACTCTGTGCCAGAGCATCCTTTATTTTGTACCATAAGGATCAGTTTTTACACAGTTCAAGATTTATGCTAATTAAACACATCCCTTTGTTGTTCAGGATGAAGCTTTGAGTCTGTCAGTTCCCAGACAGCGCAGACGCAGGAGACGAAAAATAGAAATCGAGGCTGAGCGTGCTGCCAAGCGCAGGAACCTGATGGAAATGGTTGCTCAGCTGCGAGAGTCTCATGCTGCAGAAGGCCAGGCTCAGGCCATAGATCTGACCAAGGCTTTGCACAGTGTGTCCTCCTCGTCATCCTCCTCGGCCTTCCCTGGAGCCATGGCCTCCTCCGCAACCCTGAAAGCACAGATGGAGCTTCTACAACCGGGTGCTTCCTCCAGACCCAGAGCCAACGGCTCTCTACTTGACACTGAACTCCCCAACCGGAGAAAGAGAGGTCGCAGGAAAAATGTGGAGGGCTTGGAACTGCTCTTTATGGGGAACAAGAGAGGACAGCTCAGTGCAGTGCGTATCCTGTTCAAATGTGGTATTGGTGTCGTGGCATTTTTATAACATCTCTTTTTCTCATTTCCTGCCTTTTTTTTTATATATATATATATATACAGGAACTTTCCGATGGGACCAAAGCTTTTGTGGATGGACGGGCACATTTAGCCATGCCGTCTCCTGCACAGAAGGCCTCTGGTGAAGGCCTGGATGAGGGAAGTCTTCAAGGAGAAGATGGATCCAGCACTAAGGACCTGCGGGAATGGCTGAGACAGCATCCCACATACACCATGGATATGCCTGGATACGTACCAGTGAGTGCAGTTCTTTGTGCCGTCCAGCTTATTCTGTTGGCTGATGTGGGATTGTCCTGTGTCATATACAAATGATCTAACAGAGTTCTCTTATCTTTCAGAAGAATGAGGACCTCCTCCTCTCCCAGTTTGCCAAGCCTAAACAAAAGAGGCACAGATGCCGTAATCCCAACAAGATCGACATTAACACGTTGACCGGGGAGGAGAGGGTCCCTGTTGTTAACATAAGGAATGGAAGAAAGGCAAGTCTTAATTAGATATGAATCCAGTTTTTTCCACTTATCATATTGTTTATACTCACTGTAACCTTTATAACTTGTTTGACGATAGATGGGAGGAGCCATGGCCCCTCCAATGAAGGATTTGCCACGCTGGCTAGTTGAAAATCCAGAGTATGCCATTGCCCCAGACTGGACAGATATTGTGAAGCAGTCGGTGGGTCTTTGTTTATTTATTTATTTATTTTTTTAAATGTATTGGTAATCATCAAATTCATGAAATAAATGTGTATATATCTTAGCCTTTGAACTCTATACTCAAATTGTGTTATTTTTGTTTATAGGGCTTTCTGCCAGAGTCTATGTTTGACCGTCTTCTGACTGGGCCAGTGGTCAGAGAGGAAGGTGTGCGCCGCAGAGGCAGGAGGCCCAAAGCAGAGATTGCCAAGGCCACAGCAGCAGCGCAGGCAGCAGCAGCCACCACGTCCGGTGTTAATCCTCTGCTGATGAACGGGCTGTTTGGAAGTATGGACCTGACCAGTCTGCAGGGTCTGCAGAACCTCCAAAACCTCCAGCTGGCAGCTGGCCTTATGGGCTTTCCTCCTGCTCTTGGTGGCGGATCAGATGCCAAGCATGCAGCGGCCATGCTACCCCTCATGCTTCCTGGAATGGGTGGCCTCCCCAACATGTTCAGCCTCGGCAGTCTGTTTGGAGGAAACCTGGCTGCAGCGGCGACAGCCGCCAACGGAGCTTCCAGCACAGAACAGGCCGAATCTGAGGAGAATCCCAAGCCGAAGACTGAAGAGGAGGCCAAGGTGGAAGGAGATGGGAAGGAAGAAAAGCAAGCAGAGAAAGCATCTGAAACGGAGTCTGCAGATGCTGCTGGTGAAGCTGCAGCACTCAATGCAGCTGCCGCTGCTGCTGCTGCTGCTGCTGCCGGCATGTCAACGGGGACGCTGGCTTTCAACCCTTTCCTGCTGTCCACCATGGCACCAGGTCTCTTCTACCCATCCATGTTTTTACCTCCCAGCCTCAGTGGCCTGGCCATCCCAGGTTTCCCTCAAGCTTCTCTTGCTGACCTCCAGAGCGCTGTTTCTGGGGCCTTGGGAGCCACTGGTGAGGACAAGGAGTCCAACAAAGGGCCCCGCACAAATCAGGACCCAAATGCCTCAGTGGCTGATGTGGAAACTGCTGACAACACACTTGAAGACAGTGACTCAGAGGAGAGCCAGAACAAGACTGCTGATTCATCAGTGCTGGATGATGACCTGGCAGGGCCAGCAGAGGAAATGGACTCCATGGAGGGTGGAATGGATGATGAGGATGACGAGGATGATGATGATGATGACGATGATGACCCTGCTGATGAGGATGACAAAAGTGACTAAATAAAAAAACTGAAACAGGCCTTCTAACATTTCCCCAGGGCTGAGGAGACGCTGACTGAACTCTGACAGGATGTTAGTCCAGTTGTTTACATGCCAACACTATCCAAAACACTTTGGTTTTTGTTGACAGGTAACATTAAGAGGAAAGCAAATAAGCTGTCTCTGTAACCATTAGCATAGCCAGGGATGATGCAAACCGACGTAGAGTTGTGCGGCTGTCAAAAGGTTTTTTTTTCCCCTTTCTTTCCTTGTTTCTTTTGTTTTTTTCTTGAAGTCTTTGGCACTGTGTGGGTGCCTTCTAGATGAGATGGAAATTTCCTGAATATTATAGGAATTAATCGTTCCGATTAGTGCTATGCTGCTCTTTATTTTTTGTTATTCGTTCGTTCTCTCTCTCTCTCTCTCTCTCTCTCCCTCTCTCTCTCTCTCTCTTTGATATTGTAACAATGAGTAGCATCTCGTAATATTCAGTGGTGTACAATTTAACGGCATTAAGACTCTCCGCTGCTGAGGAAGAATCGTGGTTTTCGTTGTACTGTTCTGCTGAGAGGAGCGAGCAAAGTTCTCACATATCATATTCTACACTCGTACTGTTCCCAGTCTCTCACACTGACAATCCAAACGGGTGAGGAGACCTCAACCTGTGGAGACAGCAATAACGAAGGCAGCTTTTGAATGTTCAATTTTACTCTTCTTGACTTAACACCGGAAAGTGTGAAAAAGCGATATGAAATAAATTACTGCAGTCAAATTGTCTCATTGTATCCATGTTAATGCACTGGTGTAAGAATAAAATCAGGTACCTTTATCTATTTGAATGGACTTTTGTTACTTTAGCCACAAAGCTGAACAGCATTACCTCAATTCTAACTAGCCTTGAAGTTTACAAACATAAATGTTGTAAATTGTTTTGTTTCTTCTTTTGTGAGTGTCTTTTTTTTTTTTTCTTCTTTTTGGTTTTTTGTTTTGAAACCATCATGTATGATGAACTGTAAATTGCTGCCAACTGTAGTAATGATGCTTTTAATAAAAGTGACTCACAATATTCGCCTAGGAAACCAAAACGTTGTTTGTGTAGCTCTGTGGGGATGTCAGATAGAATTTTTTTTTTTTTTTTTGTTACACAAACATATTTAACACAATCTGTTTAATCAAATTATATGAATTAGCTTTCCAAATATGTCAACCACTTTACTTTCAGTTTCAAACTTAAAGCCGAATACAATTATAAAATAGTTAATCTTCTAAAAACCTGAATCATGTGCTAGAAGTGTCGTACAGTAGCACTGCATGACCTGGTTGCCAGGGAAAGAGTGGCTCCGACAGGCCTGTTTACTCTAGCCATCATAAACACCATCAGTCCTGTGGAGCGGCTGACATAACTTGCTCCGACAGGACGAGAGGACATGGCAGGGGCTCTCTGTCCGCTCCAGTAGCCAGCCATTATGAGCCTAACGCCTGGAACAAGCCTCCCCCCCCCTCTCTCGACAGACATCTTTCATAATTGCACTTTCCGATGAAGTGGCTCGTGAAATCCATAGGTCTCGTGTGCACCCAACATGCCGCTCTTGGCAGGAGTTGGAGTTTGAGATTTGGACAGGAGGTGCTCGTGCACGGAGTTGTCAAAATGATGCCTTTTATTGTTGCCGTGGAAGTCCTGAGGTGTTAATGTACGATAATTGAGTATTTGGATGCTGGAAATGTTGTTTCCTTGTAAATAACGGGTGAACTGCTGTTGAGTAGATTTTCGTAGCTTCCTGTTTTTTTAATGAAGAGCGAGTTCTGGTGTCAGAGCGGTTTTTGTGGCAAAATCGTCTGCGGTTCCTAGTCATTATGTGCCATCTTGACACATGGCGCAGTCGCTCGCGGAGAGCTAGTCATCGTGCCTTCTCAAACCACTGACTGCTGGGTGTGAAGTCTGTCATTGGCGAGGAGGCAAGTTGTGGTTCACCACCGAGCGTCAAACATGGCAACACAGCACAGTTCAGTAACGCTGGGCCGCTGGGATTAAGCTGGCAGATTCCCCCTGGGAGAGGCCCTTTCGTGGGAAGGCCAGACTACATGCTTTCCTTTGCCATTGCTGTGCTGTTGTAGACTATCCCAACCACGAAAGCGTAAAGCTGTTCATGAGCTGATATCAGAAAATTAACGTATGTACTGTGCGATTTCCACTGATTCAACCAATCATCACTTTTTGCAATGTTTCAATCACAGCTTTAAAAAAACTTGTTTTATATTTATAAAGTCTTTTGAAGGTCACCTCACTAAATGGGTCATCTCCATCCACATTTTTCATAGACCTATTCAAGTGAACTCAAAGTATCCAACAAAGTATAGTGAATATTATGCTGTGGAAATTATTACACCATTCAAATGAATGTTTACATGTGGGGCGACAATGTTGATGCTTATTATGCACTTTGAACCCTAACTAATCATCTATGAGTGTCCAGAATTTGGCGCCACAAACCAGCCTATGCGGCACATGAATACATGCAATTTGTATTGAAAACAAACAATTCTGTAGTTCATTTAGTTGTCGTTTTTTGGGCCATTTGGTGTTTTCACTCATCATTTTTAGGAATCCTTCGTCTTCTCATTAGTGACATGCGGTCTAAACAGCCTGATCTCACAAGGAAACTTAACTAGCTTATGTTTTGTCAGTTTAGTCGCTTATTTGTACAAGTTTAGTCGTACGAAAATGTACAATTTTTAAAAGGAGACGTGGCATTAAGCAATAAGTCATCAGATTGTACGAATTTATAAAAAATTAGCCACTAAATCAAAAAGTTACGAATTGCTGTGAAATAGCTTTTGTCTTAACAGTCTTTTGGCCATAGTGTAATGATTTTGCATCATCCATTTAATGCTTCCATCCACAGTCTGCATGTTTGCCTCATTTATAAAACGTGTCTTGAGATTGGTCTGTCTGATGCAATTTTTCTATTTGTGATTTCGTTGGATGGGAATCGCAAGACTGATTCTTCTACTTAGCCAATCACTGTAGACAAGGAAAAAATAAACATATAAAGCAGTGACTGCAGGTTGAAGGAAAATAGTAATGTAAAATACAGATACAGCACTAAAAATGTACTCAAGTACATATTTTCAACTACATAGCAAAGTGCAATTTCTGAGAAAAACTACTTGCAGTAATTTGAGTATTTGTGATTCTTTACACCATTGATCTTCGGTGTTCGAAGCACGTGATGCAAGTTTAATTACTGACAAGGTATGTGCTGTATGCAGCTTTTCAAAAGCACAGATGGCTAAACAAATTCTATTGAAATTTGAATGTGGCTGTATTGGTATGGATATCAGAGTCTGTTTTATGTGTATACTGAGATGTGTGTTTTAACAAACAAAATTAAAAAAGTAATTACTAATCATTAAATTATCTAAGCCTTACAGAAAGCCAAAATCTGCTCAGCATTCAGTGAATGGAAAAAGAATAGATTTTGTTGTATGTGCTCATATATTTCAGGTTTCTTATTTATTTACTGGTAGACTGATACTGGTAGTCTTAATAAATGTGGGTGAAAGCTGAAGATATATAAATAGATATCTCTTTTATGTTTCTTTGGATCTTTTATGTTTATTATTATTATTATTATTTTTGTTTGTTTGTTTGTTTTTCCTGACATGGACATTTTTTATTTAAATATAGCATACGCACCCAAACAATTAATCGCATTTTTGGCAGTGTGTAATATTAATGTTAGGGGGCTGTTCCCTGAGGCATCGAGGTGCGACTAATCAAAATGAACTAATATTGCATAATCAGCTAATTAGTCGACGGTCTCATAACGAGAGCAGTTCATTTACTTATCATGACAGTTTTTTTATGCTTTATTATCAAGAACAAGCATATAGAGTTTCATTATACAGCAAAATATATCGTGCCATTTTTTGAAAGATCCTTTCATTTGCTCGTACGTTTACTACGAGGCTATAAATTCTGTTCTGTTTTTTATATTCAGTGGAGAGCCTACAGGCCTTTAGTAGAGCACGTGAATGTGGTCCCGATGACCTACTGTTTCCACTTACACGGTTCCAGGAGTTACAGATCGTCTCTCCCTCCGGCCCCCCCGTGGAAAGCACCCAGCCAGAGAGTCTAAAAACTACTGTTTTCTTCAAATGTCAGCCTCTGGCCAGCTGATCCTCATTCGGAGCCAATAAACATGTCATTTCCAGCTGGAGTTGGCCGGACCGCCTGTCGCTGCTGCTTTCCGATAAAGAGCGATCTGCGGTCGCCTTGACGACCCGGTGCCTCGTCGTCTTGGTTCCGTGATTGATCACAGTGTCCCGCGCCGGTGACACCGGCAGGAGGAGGGACGCGGTTAGATGCGGCGTCGATGTCCTTCTCCTCGGCTGAGGGGGTTTAAAACTGTCAGCCGCGCTCACACCTCCTGCTTCCCCCGGAGACGGATGTGTCGTGCGTGACATTGAGGCCGAGAGCAGAGCATCAATCGCGGGCTGGGTGATGAGTGTCATGCCGGCTGCTCGCCCCGTCGCCGGCCTGCTTCTGCGGCACTTGTGCTCGCTCTCACTCACCAGCGCAAACAGATGTCAACTCAAAACTAGCGACAGCCTCAAGTGGAAACGAGCGAGGAATAAAAAAATATAAATGTAGTTAAAGGGAGAGTTCTGCCCAAAATCATACTATTTAGTTTGGTTCCCTTCCTAGCACTGGCTACGCCGGCCTTTACTGAGGTAAGAAGAACTTCATAAAAAAAACACCGCTGTAAATTTCAATGAATCATTGTCTGTCAGTGGAGATTATATTGACCCGAAAATCATTTTCCCTGATAGCATTTTATGTTTTTAATCGTCTGCTTAGAATCAAAACTAAATGCCAGATTTGCGAATGAAGGAATCTATTATTTAATTTGTCAGGCGGGTTTGCAGAAAGGTCTTGGTTGATTTAGATGATCATTTAGATCATTTAAATAACAATAAATTAGTTACAATTTAATCTGATGTTGCATTTTCATAACACCGTTTGCATCTCCACTCTTAAAACTAATTGTTCCCAATGGGTGTTATTGTTATTTTTTTACAAAGTGGCATTAAATAACACCTTTGGGTTCCCAAATAACCTAAGAAACCTGTTCAAAACAATTTCCACTCTTAAAGGGATAGTTCATCCAAAAATACAAATTTACTCACCCTCAAGTGGTTCCAAACCTTTATGAGTTTTGTTAATCTGTAAAACACTAAAGAATATATTTTGAAGAAAGCTGAAAACCTGTAACCCTTGATTTTAGGAAAAAGAAATACTATGGAGGTCAATGTTTAGAGCATAGGTCTCAAACTCGATTCCTGGAGGGCCGCAGCTCTGCACAGTTTTGCTCCAACCCTAATCAAGCACAGCCGATCCAACTAATCAAGGGGTTCAAGACTACTAGAGACTATTAAGCAGGTGTGAGTTGGAGGTGGTTGAAGCTAAACTATGCAGAGCTGTGGCCCTCCAGGAATTGAGTTTGAGACTATTGGTTTAGAGGTTTCCAGCTTTCTATCCTTTGAAGCTTTTGAAGAATGAACAGGTTCTATTGCCAAGAAGGAACTTTTATGTTTAAGCGTGTAACAGATTGTTTTGTTTTTTTATACATTTTGGTCATTCATTTACATGTCATTCTGGGGCCTGGAAAACATGTTTTTGATGTTTATACCATTATAATCTCTGAGTAAACAAACAAAAAATGTTGACTTTATGCATGTGTGTATGAAGTGTTTGGTATATACAAGGGTTGGACAATGAAACTGAGATGCCTGATTTTAGACCAAAATAATTCTTTAGTACGGTCCTTTTTGCATATAAAAAAATACAGCATCAGTTTGTCTTGGCAATGACAGATACAAGTCCTACTCAGTGGCCAGAGGGATTTTGAGCCATTCTTTTTGCAGAATAGTGGCCAGGTCACTTCGTGATGCTGGTAGAGGTAAATGTTTTCTGACTCACTCCTCTAAAACACCCAAAGTAGCTCAATAATATTTAGATCTGGTGACTGTGCAGGCCATGGGAGTTGTTCAACTTCACTTTCATCTTCATCAAACCACTCTGTCAACAGTCTTGCTGTGTGTATTTGTGCATTATCATCCTGATATACGGCAACACCTTCAGGATGTCTGAACCATTGGGTGCACATGGTCCTCCAGAATGGTTCAGCAGTCCTTGGCAGTCCATCTAGCCCTAGTATTGGGCCTAAGGAATGCCATGATATTGCAGCCCAAGCCATCACTGATACACCCCCATGCTTCACTCTGGGCATTGAAGTCTGGGTAGTATGCTTCTTTGGGGCTTCTCCACACTGTAATTTTCCTGGATGTGGGAAAGACAGTGATGGTGGACTCATCAGACAACAATGCGTGTTTCACATTGTCCACAGCACAAGATTTTTACTGCTAGAACCATTGAAACTGACGTTTGGTATTGGCACGAGTGACCAAAGGTTTGGCTATAGCAACCTGGCTTTGCATAATGACCCTTTGGAGTTCCTGATGAGCAGTTTTGGTGGAAACAGGAGATTTGAGGTGCACATTTAATTCTGCAATGATTTGGGCAGCTGTGGTTTTATGTTTTTTGAATACAATCTGAGTTAGCATCCGGACATCCCTTTCAAACAGTTTCCTCCTGCGTCCATAGTTACTCCTGTTGGATGTGCTTTGTCCTTCTTGGTGGTATGCTGACATTAGCCTGGATACTGTGGCTTTTGATAAATCACAAAGACTTGCTGTCTTGGAGCAAGACGTACACCAACAGTTTGTCCTTTTTTTTAACTCTGATATGTCACCCATATTGTTGTGTGCATTGCAATATTTTATGCAAAACTGTGCTCTTACTCTGCTAATAAAACCTTCACACTCTGCTCTTACTAGCGGAATGTACAATCAATGAAGATTGGCCACCAGGCTGCTCAAATTTAGCCATGAAACCAACAGCACTTGCAGCTTTTTTACAGATCTGTGTAAACAGAGATTGTTTTGACAGTGTTGTCTTCTGCAAGCAAAAATATTCAAATATGCAAAAGAAAAAATGCTTAAACTTAAATGAAACCTGACAGTGAAAACCGAAGACCTAAAAATGCTAACTTTTGAAAATGGGTTTCATAGTGCAAGCCTTGGGAAACAAAACAGTTATTATTTCCTTATAAACTATAACAATGGAAACAGGGATGCCATAAACATGTGTTTCATGTGCTCAGTCGGCATTCGCAAGTATTTGACAACAAAAACAACAGTAACGGACTACAAAAGTGTAGGTGTGTAGTGTTATTTCATGCTATACACAAAATTAACAAAATTGTACACGTAAAAGTAAAAGATGCCACTCAAGCCCCAGACTTGAGACAGTGAGGTGGAGGTGTCTTGATCCTCGTTGCTGCTCTGTGCTTGTCACACACTTGAGATGAAGACTGATTGCTCTGCTCAGTTATGACTCATCACAAGCCATGTTGATCGAAGCCAGTGTCTGTGAGCTGTGTGGCCCCAGAGACGGGCTGTATTTCACTGTGAAATTAAATGCTCCTGCGCTACACAAACACCCTCATTATGCCTCGTTCACCCAAGAAGATTTGCTGCAGAATGTTTTGCCAAACTTTGGCTAAAATAGGGGTGGAAGAGAGGAATGCACAACTTAACACATGGCACTTTCTCATCTCTGAGAGAGATTTTATAAAGGAGTGGTCCAGAGTGTTTTTTTAAGGCAAGAGTGCGTTTATGGGGTGCAAAACAATCTGTGCTCAAGCTTTATTTGTAAAAAAAAAAAAAAAAAAAAACATTTTTTAATTTTTCATTTTATACTGCTACTCTGCTAACGTGAAAATGACTAAAGGCCCGCCCTCAACGGGCTTTGATTGGTAAGTTAACCTAATGTGTTTGATTCGCAGATTGGCTCCACGTCACCAGGAAGCATCATGCCTCTTACTAGCAATTCGACATCTAGTGTAAACATTCGTTAATTTTCTTTTCGGCTTAGTCCCTTTAGTAATCAGGGGTCGCCACAGCGGAATGAACCGCCAACTTATCCAGCATATTTTTTACACAGCGGATGCCCTTCCAGCTGCATCCCATCACTGGGAAACACCCATACACTCTAATTCACTCATACACTACGGATTTAGCTTACTCAATTGACCTATAGTGCATGTCTTTGGACTGTGGGGGAAACCAGAGCACCCGAACATGCGAACACGGGGAGAACATGCAAACTCCACACAGAAATGCCAACTGACCCAGCCGAGGCTCGAACCAGCAACCTTCTGGCTGTGAGGCGACAGCACTACTCGCTGTGCCACCGCGCCACCCCTAGTATAAATATTTGGTTTCTACAATAAATGTTGACAAGTATTTTTCATATATTCGGGTTATAAACATGTAAGTAATACGAAACGTTCACATGTCGTTTGTGAACTGAAGTTCATTATTTCAAATGTAGAACGCACGGAAAATGGCCACATAGAGAAACATTGCTTGTGCTGGTGAAGATTGTGGATGTTTACAAGGGTTTGATGGATAAATATGAATTTGTTTGTAGCTAAATTGTTAACAGTGGCAAACAATGTTCCCCATTGTTGACGTCCTTAATACAACATACAGTTAACACTAGAAACTATGAATGAAAGATATCAATTTTATCAAATAAAAATACTTTCAGGTTGTGGCTCACAATCCACGGCTTCTTCTTTTATTGTTGGAACTGCTCCTTCTTTGAGGAGAAGTTTTTGGCCGAATCCGGCACTGAACTGGGAGAGATTCTACTGAAGGGTTTATGACATCATTAACCTGGATGTATTTCTTTGTAGTCCCCATACTTCTTTCGCTGTAGTCTTTGCTATGCTAACTCTGAAAAGAATTGTCTCCCTTTGCATTGAACTTTGAGCGTCTTACATTCAAAGATGTTGTTTATGTTCACACAGCTACATTACACAAAAACTAAAGTTTAAAATATGATATCGTAGTGGACCACCCCTTTAAATCTTACAGCTGAAAGTGTCTGTCAGTAAACAAGATCTTAAAGTTCATGGTTCTGGTGTGTTGGCTGCTCTTAAATGTTTACAGAGCGCATCATTGCTAAATGTGAATAATAAAATAAACCTAATTATCTTTTTAAATGAGCAGAAATACTGTAGATTTAGCATCGTGTTATTGTTGATGTCGCAGTCCAGCTTTACCGTATTTGGGTGGATTTAATTTAGTTAATTATTTTAAAGAAACTAGTAAAATGCTCATATGAAGTGGTTATTGACAAGCCAATGCTCTTAAAATCCATTACCAAAAAAAAGTCAGAATAAAATTAAACATTACTTCTCCCAAAAATGAAAATTCTGTCCTAATTTGCTCAACCTTATCGAGTTTTAAACCTGTATGACCTGTATTAGGCAAAAGATGACATTTATAATGAAAACTTGTGTTGATTCTGATATGGTTGAGTTTCTGTTTACCATATTGGCTGTGCTCTATGTTTGCATGCTGATTAATGTTTGGATGTATGTCAAATGTAAAGGTTTTCATATAGTGCAATCATGTCTCTTCAGAAGATTTGGATTAATCTGCTCCATCTCGTATTTGTTTTACAATCTCTTTATGAGCTTTTTTTTTTAAAAAGCATTAGAGTTTGTTTTGGTTTGGATGAACATCATTTTATGTATGAAATATATATTTGTGTCTTGAAGATAAAGGGTTTCTTAGAATGAGTGTTGTTATGTTTCATTTATTGATTTTCTATTTAGCTTAATGCCTTTTATTAATCTGGGGTCGCCACAGCGGAATGAACCGCCAACTTATCCAGCATATGTTTTACGCAGCGTATGCCCTTCCAGCTGCAACCCATCACTGGGAAACACCCATACACACTCATTCACACACATACACTACTGACAATTTATCTTACTCAATTCACCTATAGCGCATGTCTTTGGACTGTGGGGGAAACCGGAGCACCCGGAGGAAACCCACACGAACACAAAATAGTATTTTGTAATTTGTATTTGATAGGGTTTATGAAAATGGCTTAATATTTAGTATAAAAATACTTTAGTGTCTCGTATTTTAGTGTTTTTAAAATACTGTAAAATACTTTGTAAGAAGTCTACATGACATGTGGCCTTTGATTGGTGCATTCTCATTTATTTGCCAAGGCTTGAAATCAGACTACAAAATTGATTAATATTGAAGAAGTTGATCAATGCTAGGAGTATGGATGGAAATTCATTCATTCATTCATTTTCTTTTCGGCTTAGTCCCTTTTATGAATCTGGGGTCGCCACAGCGGAATGAACCGCCAACTTATCCAGCATATGTTTTTACGCAGCGGATGCCCTTCCAGCTGCAACCCATCGCTGGGAAACATCCATACACACTCATTCACACACATACACTACGGACAATTCACACACATACACTACAGGAAACCGGAGCACCCGGAGGAAACCCACGCCAACACGGGGAGAACATGCAAACTCCACACAGAAATGCCAACTGATGGATTGCGGCTGGAAGGGCATCCGCTGCGTAAAACATATGCTGGATAAGTTGGCGGTTCATTCCGCTGTGGCAACCCCAGATTAATAAAGGGACTATGCCGAAAAGAAAATGAATGAATGATGAATTTTGTGGCTGCTGTATTTTGTAGTTTATTTTGATACACTTAAAATTAAGGTATTTGGTATTTTATTTTAAAATACATTTCAATGTATTTTTGCCCAACCCTGGCAGCAACTCATGTAGACGTGGTCAAGAAAATCTGCTGAAGTTCAAACAGAGCTTTAGAATAGGGAAGAAAGTGGATTTCAGTGACTTTTTACTGAAACAGTATCTCACTTGCACATTGTAATGCAACACTTCAAATAAAACATCTCTGTTTTTTTTTTTACTACTTCTCTCTTGACTGCGTTCATCTGTTCCTGTGTTCTGGCGTCGTCTTCTGCTGTCTTTGACCAAGTGATGCTGGTTTCCCTCCAGCTGCATCTCTTATCAGCGTGACACACAAACCCAGCCGTGAGTCTGGACCGTGTCTGTGCCCTACAGTTTTGGCTGCTGCCTGCGCTCAGATATTCTACTGAGACGCTTGAGAATCACCGTCCAAAATCTACCGAGAGCTGACAACGACAGCGCCACATTGAGCTCCCGTTTAAAGAGATAGTTCACCCAAAAATGAAAATTCTGTCATCATTGACTCACCCTTTACTTGTTTCAAACCTTTATAGCTTTCTTTCTTCAGTTGAACACAAATAAAGATATTTAGAAAAATGTCATTCATGTCATTCATTCACTATTCTAGTTATCTTGACTTACATCAATCAAACTGACTAAAAACATCAAGTTAAACTTTGTATAACTTAAAAATGTAGTTGAAACCTTATTAACTTATTAAATTAAAGCAACAAAAATATTTGTTTTCTTGACTTTTTGTCATTACCGTTTTTACAGTGTGCTTACAAGTTTTCAGCTTTCTTTAAATGATCTTCTTTTGTGTTTAACAGAAGAAAGTAAACGTTTGAAACCACTCAAGGGTGAGTAATTGTTTTCTTTTTGGGTGAACTATCCCTTTAACTCCTTCCAAAACCGCAGTCCTAAAATACCTTTGAAAGTCACAAATGAAGTTCTTGGGGGTGTCTGTTGCGTGTGGTTTGATGGCCCAGCAGCTCTTGGAGGACTGGAACAGCAGGTGTCTGTTGCTGTGCTGCCATGCTGAGCAGTAAAGGTCACTTTTGATGGAGCTGTGCGCAAAAAATATTACATTTACTCTTTGCAGTCACGCACACAGCGGCGGCTTATAGAAATCTAAATATAGAACTGCGGATCGAAAGCTTCCAATACGCAGAACTGACCAGACAACATGATCCTAATCTTACAACAAACCCAGCCATATATCGTTTTAGCATCGATATGGCAATGTGCGCATCTGCAATAGTCAGACAGCAGGATCCGCAATGCTGAGACTGGATTATAGCTGAGCAGGAGCCACAGTTCAGAACCCGTCATTTGTGGAGTCATTGCTATGTTTAATCATAATAGCTTTAACAAAGAATAATTGTATATATTTATTCATACGATGAAGTCTATACAGTGTTATTTTACAACGGATTATCCAATTCTTTACCTGGAAACTGTGACTCCACAGAAAACCATAAAGCACTATTTATTTCATTTGTATCTTTGCTCTGCTGTATTTATCTGTGCTTGTGAATTGTTTATGATATTATATGCAGATGCGCTCTCCTACAAAATCACTCCAGTCAATTTAAAATGATAAATTCTTTCCAAATAGGGCTGTTCAATTACTATGGTGAAGTTGTTCATATAGCAATGCCTAAGAAAAACAAAATATTGCATTTCTTCCCCATATAGTGCTGCCCTACAACCCATCTCCTCCTCCTTCTCCAGAGCAGGAATCATTCATTTACATGTGTTACATACCTTACCTGCCCAAACCTCTAGATTACAATGACAAAAGAGACCCCCCGGCCCCCCTATAGAGAGATTAGAAACTTAACTCTGTGAATCCTTCAGCAGTCATTTGGCCTGTGATGGAGGACAATGCAGGAGGTGGTGGGGCTGTAATGTGTGGCACTGTGTCCTGCTGTTCTCCTTTTCGCCATGCTGACTAATGACCTTCCCCCCTCCCCCAGCGCTCACCGCCTCCTCCTCCTCCAGCGCTCCTCCCCCGTGCCCTCTCACGCGATGCCCCATCCCCCCTTGCTCCTCTCCGGGGTGGAGACCATCGGCCTGTGCCACCGCCACAGAGGCGTCCATCACAGGTCTTTAGATTAGCCACAGCGCCGCTCGGGACAAAAGAGCTCCTCCCCCCCATCCCTCCCTCTGCTCCCGTCCTGATGGCTAGTGGAGGAGGGGATGCTTCATGGAAAAGAAGTTCACGGCTCTGAACTGATGCCTCCTCAGCAGATCAAGTGTGGATCTGAAGTGTGTCTGTTTCAGAGAAACACTCTTGGGTTGACAGGCTGTGAAGACTTACAAGACAAGACCAATTTAAAAACCACAGAAATTAAACTGAGTTTGGTTCATGTCACTAAATGTCTTCTTCACTGTGAGAGAATCCATTTATACAATTATCTCCATAGGCAAAGAGATGTTTTCTCACCATCTGATACTCTCTTTCGGGTGGAAGTTCCTGCTTAACTTCATGTGATATCCATAATCGTTATTATGTGTTATAAAGCTGCTTTCAGAAAGTGTGCTGGGTTTTCTGGGTATGCTTGCAACGTTAGTGGATCACTAACTTCACAAAAAGCACTCCTTTATAATAAAATCACAGTTAGCTATGAAAACTGATCTACTAAGCAGAGGTTAACAAGTAGTTTTGCAAGAATCTTTGTTGTAATATTTATAATTCCTTCTAGTACATCTGAATGGAGTCATGTTGTTCCCCCCCCTGGTCAAGAAAAATGTCTGAAAAGTCAGATGAAGTAGTCCATTGACTCAAACAACAGGAGCCACATGGTCAGTCAGATTTAGAGTTGTTGTTGGAGGGACCTCTGCTGGAAATCAATTGTAGTGCAAATATAGACTAAATGGAGAAATTCTGTTTGGACTTTATTTAAAAAAAGAAAATAGCAGACTGTAGAGGACATGTAAATAAACTCACTCAAGAAATCAGTTCTGAGCTTTCTTATGCAATCCTGATGTCTAGCTGTGCTCATTAAGAGATATTTTTTCTTCAGACCATTCTCTGTAAACAGTAAAGATGGATGTTTATCAGCAGTTTCTGAAATACGGAGAATTCATCGCATGGACAAAGTCACTTAAATCTATTTTCTCCCCCATTCTGATTTTCAGCAGACCTTCTTGACCAGGTCTACATGCCTAAATGATTTGAGCTGCTCTTTTGTGATTGGCTGATTCATTATTTGCGTTAACAAGCAGGTTTCTGTAATAATGCCACTTTACTCACCCTCGTGTCATTGAAACCATGTGACATTCTTGCTTCAAATATTTTTTCGAGAGCATCTTGGTCGATTTGTCTATCAAATGTCTAAATTTGTAATTCTTTTGAATTATTTGGGATTTATATCAGTACTATTTAGATCATCTCTCTGCCATTTAAGCGTGTCTAACAGATCTAACTGCCAGTGTTGTTATTAGCTATTGTCAGTTGACATTTTGGTGGGACAAATACCTGACTGACATTTTGCACATAACCTTCATTCTTGAATTGCAAATGAACATTATCTATAAAATCGATATTCAGAAGTGGGAAAAAATGTAAAGCAGTCAGTCACACACACACAGCCAATGCCAACTGAATTCAGTGTCAGTTCAATTTAGACTATAGTGAATAATTATATACACTACTATATATGCAGTTTTTCTTATACTCTTTAAATCTCCAAATGTTCTCTTGTCGCTCAGCCCATTGAAACTTTCCCTAGGCAATATCGCGATTTTTAGTACCTGTTCTCCAGCACACCCTCATTCACCCTGAACCCACAAGTACCACACACATTTCACCGACACATCTGATTTTTGAACAGATGCCACTCAGCCCTCTCTAAACTAACCTCTTCACCTCGCTGGTCAGGCATGCATGACTGATTGTTTAACAGCAAGCAGTTGGACATATGTGGCCTACTTTGCTATTAGCTTATTCTTTATTTTTGTTTTCAAATTAATTATTGTGCTAAGCAAAAGCCAAACCTACAGTACATCCTTCCTCAGAATACCATGGCCAGTAAGTCAGTGATTACACATTTTGAGATTTCTTCAAAATAATGTTTAACTGAAGAAATTAACTTATAAAGGTTTGGAAGCACTTGAGGGAAAGTAAACAGTGAGTCAGTTTTTTATTTAGGGTAAACATCATTCATTCATTCATTTTCATTTCGGCTTAGTCCCTTTATTAATCTGGGGTCGCCACAGCGGAATGAACCGCCAACTTATCCAGCATATGTTTTACGCAGCGGATGCCCTTCCAGCTGCAACCCATCTCTGGGAAACATCCATACACACCCATTCACACTCATACACTATGGACAATTTAGCTTACCCAATTCACCTATACCGCATGTCTTTGGACTTGTGGGGGAAACCGGAGCACCCGGAGGAAACCCACGCCAACACAGGGAGAACATGCAAACTCCACACAGAAAGGCCAACTGACCCAGCCGAGGCTCGAACCAGCGATCAGCGACCTTCTTGCTGTGAGGCGAACGTGCTACCCACTGCGCCACTGTGAGGCCCTTTAGGGTAAACAATCCCTTTAAAAAGCATCCAGTAATTGATAGCCGTCGTTATCCATAGTATTTTTCTCCTATAATGTCAATGGCAACTGGTTACTAACATTCTTCAGATTATCTTCTTTTGTGTTCAACATATGAAAGCAACTCATCACAGTTTGGAACCACTTGAGGGTGAGTAAATAAGTACATTTTCTTTTTTGGCTTGATCCATTTGGAAAATATAGCCTACTGGTTGCATGTTTAACCGAATTGCCCTCTGTTGGCTGAGCAAGGTTAGTACATCTTGGACTGTTTTTTTTTTTTTTATTATTATCAAAACGCATATAATAATGTGTTTGTTCTTCCCTTAATACTTTCTGATCACTAAAATTGTATATTTTTTTGCTCGACAAAGAACTGTGCTGCAGGGATGTGTTTGTTAGCATAGATCCTACCTAATCATTTAAATAAATGTTTACATTTTGATTAATTATTATTTTATTCACACTGTTCAGTAAATGAGTTCAATGGTAACGCAAACCAAACAGAAACTATTCACTTGTGAGGGCGCAAAAGTCATGCGCCCAACGTGGGGCTCGAACCCACGACCCTGAGATTAAGAGTCTCATGCTCTACCGACTGAGCTAGCCGGGCTGATGAAGCGCCTCCTCAAAACAGGGCATAAGAAGCAAGCACGAAAGCGATCAACATTTCAGGTCTCAAAAGTGATCACATTCTCGTTTACAACTAACACATCCTTATACACTCGATGTTTTTTGGGGGGCTCAATGTGAATTTTCTCAATTCGCCTGTTTTATCCAGGTACGTTAGGGCAGCAGGTGGTGCTCAAACCACACGTCAGAATACGGCTCATTTAGTCATTTAACTTGTGTGAAAACTAGCAATGTTTCGTCGTTTTGTACCGCGTTTCATTGTCCTTTTTTCTGTCTACTTAGTTGTCTGGAAGCCAAATCTACTTATATTCTGAAGGTTTTGTTGATATCGGTCGACGTCTTTCAACGTCAGTAAACGTAAGCACGTCAGGGTTGATTAACGTTGTTAGACATCTCTCAATTTGTGTGCATGATATGGATATTTTGACTATATGATAATGATACAATTTTAGGATCGAAATATCGCGATTAGAATAGTATTTCACTCTAAAAGCTACACGACTCACTTCTGTGAGGGCACGTCACTTTTCTTAACACTACCCGTGGCAGAGAAAGTGGAGTTTTCAGACTCCAACAAAGACAAATAATCATTTTTTTCCCTTTTTGGAGCACCTTTCTTTACGCTGTCCAGTGTAATATTGACTATTATTATTATTATTATTATTATTATTATTATTATTATTATTATATGAGACATTTTATTATATGAGATATTTTTGTTGGGTATTGTAGCCTATCGAAGTTACAGTTTTGGTACATGTTTGGATAAGGTGCATATCTGTTTGGATGTGCCATTTCATCACAGGGTGATGTGTAAAAATCAACATAATGGTTTAAAAACAATTGCTTTGTCCTCCTGCGATTGTACAATTACAGCATTTAATCGTGCACCTTGTGAAAAGGCCTTCAAACCAGAAGTCGACTATAGATTAGTATGCCATTTTTAACGGTGTGGTACTATTCTGGTGTGAGTATACTGTGCAACACTACCTGAACCATACTGATTTTCCTGTTCATTATCATGAATTGAAATATGATCATGCGTTTTAATGCACCGTTTGTTCACTGTAGCAGAAATACTAAATAACATTGTATTTAAACTGAAAAATTCTAACTCCCTGTAAGAGACACTAAAATATGTGGAGATTTTCATATTTGGGGATTTCCTTCACAATCTGGGAAACTCTTGTTCCGTGTACTGCTGTGGGCTGTGATGTTAGTTGGCTCAGCTGTACAGCATCTGTTAGCCTGGACAGCGCTGCTGCTCTGGGATGTAATATTACCCTGGACTTTGCTGCTGTATTCTGCTGTTTTATCACTGGGAAACAGAGTCAGACTCAAATGACTGTAATTACATTTCCTTTTGTTTTCTCACAATCATCTGGCAAACTAGCTGTGTTCTGTGGCCTCTGACCAAGGTGTTAGCGGTTAAATGATAACTAAAACAGCTTAACATAAAAAGGTATTCTTTGTCAGAACAGCTTAGTTTGCAGTTCCGAATTATAAATGATACATAGAAATCACACAATACGGTACTTATTTAATTAGATGCCTAAAAAAATCATGATATGTTTTTTTTGTCTAAGATACCTAGACTCTTTTTCTCAACCATGGCTAATACACCAATGACCCAAACAGATTTTTTTTTTGTGAACTAATCCTTAAAATCTGGGTAGATTAGATGGTAAGCAAACGATCAGTTTTCACCAACATGCTGGATGCAGGAATAATAGGAATAGGAAGACTTGAGTTACCATAAAAAAGGCTAAATTATTATAGTAACATGACTGGGTCAGAGTATTTCTGAAATGGCAATGCATTTCAGTTGTGCTTGGTCGGCAGTGGTGAGAAAAGTGGTCTGAAGAGGGCAAACCACAAACCGGTTACAGGAGTTGGTGACCCAATGCTCATTGATCCACGAGTATGACAATTTTGGCAGTCCCATCTTGTTCTAGCCAACAGAAGTTCTACTGTGGCATGGTCATGCAATATCTTGATGATTGTGGGTCTTATCAAATGGTGCATTGCACTTTTCTGCATATGGGGCTGTGCAGTCAGAGGCCAGTAAGAGGCCTATGATGACCCCTGTCCCCCATCCTAAGTAACCCCATTTACAGTGGGCATGAGAGGTTTGAAACTAGACACTGGAGCAGGGAAAGAGTTGCCTTGTCTAATGCATACTGGTTTCTTTTACATCAAACTTTTCCTCCACATATTTTTATGTGCATTTTGTAATAGCGCATACAAATATGCCTGATGGAAATGCCAAGATGCACATACAATTTTTAAAAATGTGCATAAAATACTTATGCGCACAATTGAGTAGGATTAACATTCTATCCGATAAGAAAAAATGCACATAAACTACAATGGAAACAATTTTACAGAATAAGTTCTAGTATGCACATCATATGATGATAAAAATGGGTGCAATGGGACAGCATTATTAGACAAACTAATGGATCTGAAATGTTGCTTTGGTCATTCCAAAATGCCTTATTCAAAGCTCATCATTAAAGTGGTTCCCCATTATTACCTCCAGAACTGTCTTGAGTGGCTGCTCTTTGATATTTGGCGCAAGTTTATCAGGAAGTGATGATTTTGTTCTCTTTGACTCATTTTGGATGGATGTGCTGGGAGACAATTACTGCATTTCCACTGCCATGCCTAAAGTGAGCAAGCAAGTGCTTGTTTGAAGACTTACGTTTCCAATTCAAATAAATTCAATTCATCTTTATTTCTTTTACAATATAGATTGCGTCAAAGCAGCTTAACATAGAAGCTGCAGTAAATTAAAAATGCTTCAGTTCAGTTTTTAGAGTTGAAGTTCAGTTTAGTTCAGTAATGTTTCCACCATCAATTTCAGTGCCTGATCGGGCCTTGTTGGTGCTTTCTCGGAGCCAACGCTCGGGCTTTTGTCAATTTCGTTAGTGTTGCCCGAAATGAGCATGTTATAAAATACATTGTTACCAATCTTGGGAAGCTACAGATTCAACCCTCAAATGGAAAAAAGGTGCAGGCACATTATAAAGCTACCAAGATTCACAATAGTCAGAAACAAATTCCCTTGGTTTAATATTATGGAAGACATGATGGGTC
>CAIGQW010000532.1:5620170-5661756 GCA_903798125.1 Danio choprae
ATATTATATTATATTATATTATATTATATTATATTATATTATATTATTACCTGGCTCTCTGGAATACTTGATTCTGATTAGTCACTTGCAACATTCCACAAATGCTATTCCCAGATAACAACCACTGAAACGAATAATACATGTTAATCTGGGAACTTTGCATCATCTTGACTGCATATTAGCGAATTTTTCACATCCATATTCATATATCCACATTCATATTTATATGCTTGTCTGTAATTTTTCTGCAGCTATTTTTGACTGTTTGGGGCCGTCTTGTCACTTAATAATACACTCAAAAACATAACTCATTGGAAAAACTCAATTTAATTGAGGACAGGATTTCCATCCAATAAATTTGTTTAGCACCAACTAAAACAAACTTTTTCACAATTAAATGCAATTGAGTTGGTTCAACATGATTTTATCAAGTATAAGTTTAAATACATTTGTACATCTTAAACTCAAAGGTCTGATAATATCTTGTGTCGTACATTTCGAAATCTATTAGTTTTATTTAAAGTGATCCTAAATGGACTAAAAGAGACATTTTTAAGCATATTTCACATTTACAGTTGACTGAGACTGATCTCAGAACTAATTTTAGGACAGTTATTGCTCACTGAGCAAAGCGACAAACGGCATTTTTGCTAATTAAGCTGCCAACATTTTATTCTTATATTATTACACTCAATGGGTGCAAAGCGTACCTTTAGGGTACCAATATGAACCCTTTAAGTACAAATGTGTACCTTTTGAAAAGGTACAGCCCCAGTGACAGCTCTCCTTCCTTTTTTCTGATAGTACATAAGCAAATTTAAAAGGATTCTGATGAAACCTCTAATGAAAGTCTTTTTTAAGAGCTAATTGACCCCAAAAGAACATTTCTAGTTAATGTAGTTATTCAGAGACTTTATAAATGTTTTTTTTATTCCTTCAGTAGAACATTAAAAAAGATTATTAGCTTATTAGATTAATTTGATTATTACTAATTTGAGATTAGACAGTTAAAAATGTCGATGTCTTATTATCTGTCAGTTTCTTGCACAGATCTATTAGATACATGGTGTCATATGAACATATGTGTCTGTCTCACAGTCAGTGTGTGTTTGATTCATCACAAAGATCAAACTCATTTGAGTCATTTCATCTGGAATCAGGCGCTGGTTAAACTATATTTGTTTGTTTGTTATAAAAGAAGCAGCTCAACAATCGTTGTTCTGGGCTGAGACTTCATGTTTCTGTTTCTCGTAAAAGAACTGCTCATTACATTCTGGAATTGAACTCCACTTAATGTTGTATGTTTCTGATTCCATCTACATATATGCGGTCACATTGTCTATTCTGCATGATAAAATCAGTTGCTGTGTTGTAGTAATTTAGTATGCACCAGTAATACAAGTCAAAGAATGCATGTAATTCATTTTTAATATTCCCCAAAAACAAATCATCTTCAGAACCGTTTTTTATTCCAAACCCTATACATAATAATAAAAAAAATAAATACAAAATGCTTGAGGACAAAGAAAGCAGTAAAAACAAAAGCCCCACACAAGTCAAAGTGCTAGAAGGGAATCTAGAGAGTGAGACATTTAGCTTTGTTTGAATAGTTACAACCACCACATTCACAAACTTAGTCCACAGAGCAGCCAAAGTCCCGAAATGTTACGAGGAGCCACTACAGTTGGCAGAAGAAGCAGAAGCCAATTACGATTTAATGTCACCACTAGAGAGGAAGAATTGGAAGTGGCTGCGCAGGCTGGACACGAGCCCTGACTCACACGCTAGATCTGTGCCCTCAGTACCAGCCCCAAAAAAAAATCTGCATCCTCAGACAGAGCTTTACAAAATAAATTAGATCCTAATAGATCCTAAAATAGATCCTAAATTAGATCCTAATAGAACAGGTTAGAGGAGCCGTTGGTGGTCATTTTCAAAGGACTAATACTAAAATCCAGCTTAAATTAGCTTAAATTAATTACCTGATTTTACAAGCTTTTGTTCCAAGCTGGTCAAATCAATAGCTGGCCAAATGGTCCAAATGTCCCTCAAAAGGCCCTCAAGTAGAATCTAAGAATGAACTTGTGCGGTCACTTCAAGCAAAATTGGTACAAAGTTATTTTAGAGTTTGTTGTGTAAGTTAGAAACAAAGAAAACGTTACGGGAAAAGAAAATTGTTGTTGTTGAAGTCGGTATGAGATCATAATTTACTCTTCTTATTTTTTCTATGTATATAGTAGTGCTTGTTATAAACATTTTGGGGTTTGGGGGCTTTAGGGCAGAGCTATCAGTGCAGGTCTCTGCTCTACCTTCATCCATTCATCAATCTTCCTCTATTTTTCCACCAATCCAATTGGTTCCCAAAGGTCTAAATCATTCCCCACTACATTTGTCTCCCATTTCAGGACCGTTTCAATTGAATGTATATCACGATATGGGAAAAAGGACAATCTTAACTTAGATTTCATGCTGACGTCTTCCATTGGTTCATGCTGATTACATGATATGTAAACTAATGGTTATAACCTACTTATCATTCAGTATAGGCAGCATTCATCCGTTTTTCTTTCTGCAAGTTTTACGCTTAATTAAAGAGTTACAAAATTATTACAGCTCAGATCAATGTTTTGTGTATAATTGTTCACTTTGTGGAGTATATCTAGGCAGTTGTTCTAGCATAATAAAGTATTTTAGTCTCATACAACAACCGTCTAGATGTACATTACCCGTTATTTACCATGCCAACTACAGCTGTGTTATATCACAATATATATGATATATGTGATCAAAATTCACCCTGGTGTGATTAAATAATGTCTTTTAACTGTTAGATTTCACTCATCAGTGGTTGAATTAGAGGCTTAGACCTAGTTTAGTGCAGATATATTTTCAGTTGTCTGTTCCTGCTCCTGAGTATGTATGAAATTATTCAGCCTTTAAGAACAAGCAGAAAACACTGCAGAGTGGGCAGAAATGGTAGTAGTGGTTAACTGATACTTGCGTTCAGCAAAGTAGAGTTAACACAGACAGCATGATTAATATTCATGTGATCAGCAGCAGCATCTAATTTTAATAATATGTGAAGCCTCAATAAGGTCTACTGAAAACTGCTCGATTGACTTCTTTTAAGTTTAGTTATTATGATATCATATGTTAATGTATCTTTCTGTAATGTATTTCACACACACACACACACACACACACACACACACACACCCACACACGCGCACTCACACACACACACATATAATAATTCAATTGAAATTCTGACTTTTTCTGTGTTTATAGGTAAAGTTAAATACCACTATAGGCTCCACCTTCTTTGATATAAAAAATATAATTTTTTTGTTTTATTTTGTTTAGTCCTGTTGAACAAACTGAAAGTGAGTTTATAACAGAAGCTGTTACACTAACACTGTTTTTATGTTTAAAACTGTACTTGCATTTAAACCATCGATGAAAGTATTATATAAATAAACTTGTGACTAAATGACTACAATTATGTCACTGACAGAAACGTTGAAATAAATAATTTCCCAATTTTGCCAATTTGCTTCAATGAGAAGTCCACATATTTATGTCAAACCTGATGATCCAATGAGCATCAAGAGCATCTAATCATCTGTTAATTCACATGGTCAGCAGCGTCACATTAATGCTTGATATCAATTGAGTGTAAAAATATTAGCATGCATGCCTGAAAGTTGATTGTGGGAACATCTTTTCAGTTTATCTTGCTAAATGTTTGGTGTAAACTTGCTTATTGTCAGAGACTAAAAGAATATCTCCTGAGTTAACAGTTTACACACTCGCATGCACTGATTCTTTGCTTCGACACACTGAATAAACAGTAAAGCAGAAACTGTAATGCAGGTGCCAGTGTCCGTTTAACACATTCATAATGCATTACTCAAGAACACAATGGGATTTCAGCAGCTTAAAGCTCCTGGCTGGAGAGCAGTCCACTGATACTGAAGTGTGTCAGGCTGCTAAGAAGAGGATTAAAAATCCACTAATCCTCCATTAGTGTTAAATCAATGGTTCATCTGAACCTCCACAAGAATGGCTCTGTACAGTCCAATGACCACAAGCGTATTGAAACCTGCTTCTGGTGCTTTTGCATTTTTAGATGGCTCCATATGGTTCTTTTTGAAAATGGACAAATTAAGAAACTGAGTTTTTCCAGATTTAATGGACTTATTTGATATGTAATTAGGTTTGGGATTTAAAGTTTGACAACATATCATTCAAATTTCAAATAAAGATATTGGCATTGAATTTAAAGGGTTAGTTCACCCAAACATGAGAATTCTGTTATTGATTACTCACTCTCACGTCCTTACAAAACCCTGAGACCTTTGTTCATCTTCAGAACATGAATTAAGATATTTAAACTGAAATCCAAGAACTCTAACATTTCTCAATCCCGGTCCTGCACATTTAGCGTGTTTCTCCTTTCACTTTAGACATTTGTTATAATTTGACCATGAAAAGTAGACTCCACAGGATATTCCACAATGATTTCAGTTTAATGGGAGCAAGTAGCATGATAGTGTGTGATATGTGAATTTATATTGTATTTATTTATGGAGGTATATTATGTCACACTTCACGCTTCTCTAGTAAGACGCTGCAGGCAGTGCCATTGTGTAAATCCATGAATAAACGTTCTGAAGAGAAATAAAGGTTTCTCATGCTCAGGTAGAGCGTAATGAAGAAGAAGGGTGCAGGGAGCAATGCACACTGTGTAGGTACCTGTCAATCGGGACACAGTTCAGCAAGGAGCTCATCTAAAGAGCTGGTCATTTAAATCAAGTGTATTATATAAGAGAGAGAGACGTGAAAAATGCAGAGCGATGGGGCGCGAGGACCGGATTGAGAAACACTGATATACAATGACAGTCCTGAAATTCCATAAAAGGAACCAAAAACATTTCCAAAACAAACCATGTGACTTCAGTGGTTTAAATGCAAAGCTCCGCGAACACTTTTGTGCACCAAGAAACTGTAAAAACAAAACAACTTTGTTTACTAATGTCTTCCATATCAGGTCAGGGTGCAAGTTTACTACAATACACCACTTTATTTCTCTGTTAAATATTTCAAACCCAAACTGGACCAAACAGCTGTGAGTAAAGTAATATATATATATATATATTTTATTAAAATCAGATGATTGGTTTGCATTGAATAATAATATTTTCTTTAAGTTACCTTCTCAAACTTTTGCTGTATTAGCATGTTTATTTCTGCTTTATGAATGCATTTAAAATCATTATATATCTGATATTGATATGTCTTCTATATCTTCAACAGGGAAGTAAATTGTGCTGAATCTTTTGTGAGAAATTAATCGAACTGACTCTCTCAGGTTTCATGTGATTGGCTGTTTTACTGCATGTGTCACACTTTCAGGTGCATGCGGTTCAGAGCTAATCACAAACTCTGGATTAAACCCTGAGTTAACAGAGAATGTTTATATGAATCGTTGTGGAACTGGAGAACCAAGGGCCTGTACCATGAAGCCATGCAGATTAGCTGGCTAGACAGTTCGGTTTCAGTTTAGTTTGCACCAATTCTGGGTTTTAGGTACCATGAAAGTAGCTTATCTGCTCCATAATGCCATGGCAGCAAAGTGTGATTAAAGTCAAGCTGCTTTCATGTTACCTAAAACCCAAAATTGGTGCAAAGTTAACTGGCTAGCCAGCTAATCCAGCTTCATGGTACAGAGCCTAGATCTAGGCCAAGTTGTATTAATTAGGTTTTGTCAACTCTAAAACTACTCAGCAACTTAAGAGTTTGTTCAGCCAGCTTCATGCAGCAGGCCACAATTTATTAACTTATCTGAAGTTACAACAGTAACATTATGCTGTCTAAAAAAGGTATATAAAAAGGCCTCAACCCATGGCATGGCATGTTAGTTTGACCAATTGTTATTTTATGCTCTAAATGACATTTGTATTTGAAATTTGACAAAAATGACACGACACTCAAACACATCGAGAGAAACGAAACGGTTACTAAAGTAACCCTCGTTCCCCGAGGGGGGGAACGGAAATGCTATGTGGACACTTCCACTATGGGGATTTCATCAGAAAGCCAATCATCTGAAGAGTAATAAAACGGGCCAATGAAATGCCAATGAGTTGGCAGTGTCAGCACGCACAGCTGGCAGCAATCACAATCAGTCTGTCTATAAGATGCCAGCTCTGCCGCGAAACCATACCTTTTCTAGCCGAAGAAGCCGAACTACAGCTGTCAGCTAAGGCGCAATCGCTGTGGCGAAGGAACATAGCATTTCCGTTCCCCCCCTCGGGGAACGAGGGTTACTTTAGTAACCGTTTCGTTCCCCAGCGGGAGGGGAACTACAATGCTATGTGGACACTTCCACTATGGGGAAATGTATGGAAAACGCCACAGCGACTGAACCTTACCACGTCATTGGTGAGAGGTATGCCAAGCATAAGTGTCATCACCATAGACGCAGCCCTCCAACGTGTCCCCTGGCCCTTACTCACCTACTTACCTGATAAGGTTTAGTTATATTTTTCGGGGAGTCGCAAAAATACACCTAGTTAAGTTCTAGGAATTTAAGATACGACAGTACGTTGGGAAAGCGTGCAGTCCCGATAGGGAGGACGCTGCGGAGGCCACCTGCTGCCCAATGGGGAGACCTGGTGGCAATGAGACATATGGACTAACCCTATAAAGGGGGAGTACACATACGAAGATGGTTAGCGGGGAGGGAAGACACGGGCCCGCCCAGAGGAGGGAACTATACCGTGGCTGAGTGAAGCGTATGGGATCGCCAGTGGGGATCGCACATAGCGGGCACCTATACCCAGAACGCGGGCTGACCAAGCGGGCATGCCAACAACGTAGTGGGCCAGGCACCTGACTCCTCTGCTGAGTCAGATGCTGGGGGCCTCGGAGGAACTCTGTAGGGTTCGCCAAAATGGGGAACTGAACTGATCAGAGTAAAAATGCGCACGTATCTCTGTGTTAGAGAGAAAGGCGCCGCAAGCGTGTTACAACACCCACCGAATTTCCTCATTTACCGGGGTTAGCCAGCACACGTGAGGAAATGGGCTCCACTCGGAGATTATAAAATCTCGCAAATGTATTAGGTGTCGCCCAGCCCGCAGCTCTACAGATATCTGTCAGAGAGGCGCCGCGCGCTAACGCCCAAGATGAAGCAATGCTCCTAGTGGAGTGCGCTCTCACTCCTGGGGGACACGGCTCGCCCTGGCTTGAATAAGCGAAGGAGATGGCATCCACTATCCAGTGGGCCAACCTCTGCTTGGATACGGCACTTCCCTTCTGCCGACCACCGTAACTGACAAAGAGCTGCTCAGAGGATCTAAAGCTCTGAGTGCGGTCCACATAAATACGCAGAGCGCGAACAGGACACAGCATTAAAAGGGCTGGGTCTGCCTCCTCCGAAGGCAGCGCTTGCAGGTTCACCACCTGGTTTTTAAACGGTGTGGTAGGAACCTTGGGCACATATCCAGGCCGGGGTCTCAGGATAACGTGAGAGAAGTCCGGTCCGAATTCCAGGCACGAATCACTGACCGAAAATGCCTCCAGGTCCCCGACCCTCTTAATCGATGCCAACGCGACCAGCAGAGCTGTCTTCAAGGACAGAAATCTCAAGGATACTGAATCGAGTGGTTCGAACGGAGCTCCGCGTAGGCTCGTAAGCACTATGGAGAGGTCCCAAGAGGGCATGAGAGGGGGGTGGGGTGGATTTAATCGCCTCGCGCCTCTAAGGAACCGGGTGACGAGGTTATGCTTTCCCGTCATGATGAGCGGAGATGGCGGTGACATAAACCTTCAGTGTGGAGGGCGACAGCCTCTGCTCCAATCTATCCTGAAGGAAAGAAAGCACAACGCTGATCTGACAAGTTCGGGGGTCTTCTCGGAGAGAAGCGCACCACTCAGTGAATAGACTCCACTTCAGGGCATAGGCATGCCTCGTAGAGGGTGCTCTAGCCTGAGTGATGGTGTTAACCACCGCAGCCAGTAGGTCACCTAAGTCTTCCGCGCTCCGTCTATGGACCACACGTGGAGGTTCCAGAGATCTGGGCGCGGGTGCCAGATGGTGCCCCGTCCTTGAGAGAGAAGGTCTTCTCTCAAGGGGATTCGCCAGGGAGGGGCTGTCGCGAGGAGAAAGAGTTCTGACATCCAGGTTCGGTTGGGCCAAAGAGGTGCAACAAGCAAAACCCGCTCCTCGTCCTCCCTGAGCTTGCACAGTAATTGCGCTAGTAGGCTCACTGGAGGAAACGCATATTTGCGCATGCCCCGAGGCCAGCTGTGAGCCAGTGCATCCATGCCGAGAGAAGCCTCGGTCAGGGAATAAAACCACAGTGGGTGGTCTCGGAGGAAGCAAACAGGTCGACCTGGGCTTCTCCGAAGCGCGCCCATATCACCTGGACAGACTCGGGGTGGAGCCTCCATTCTCCCTTCAGTGGAAGCTGCCGTGAGAGCGTATCGGCTGCACGGTTGAGCTCGCCGGGGATATGAATGGCACGCAGCGATTTCAACTGCGTGTGACTCCAAAGGAGCAGACGGCGAGCGAGCTGAGACATGAGGCGGGAACGGATACCCCCCATACGGTTGATATACGCTACAACATCGCACTCGACTGCTCCTTCACCGCCGTGAATTCCTGGGTGAACTCACCGACGGTGTCGCCGAACAGGCCAGCCTGGGAGATGGGTGTGTTGAGAAAGCGGACTTTGTCAACATCACGCATCTCGGCCAGGTTTAACCAGAGGTGGCGCTCCTGGACCACTAATGTGGCCATCGTCTTTCCCAGGGCACGCGCAGCCGACTTGGTGGTACGCAGAGCATAGTCGGTTGCGGTGCGAAGCTCATGCATTAAGCCTGGGTCAGAACCACCCTCGTGCAGCTGAGCCAACGCCTGCGCTTGGTAGCGCTGGTACGTGGCCATAGCGTGCAGGGCAGAAGCAGCCTGGCCCGCAGCAGTGTAGGCTCTGGCCCCGAGGGACGCAGATAACCTACACGCTTTGGACGGAAGACGAGGCTGACCACGCCAGGAAGAGGCACCACGCGGGCAAAGATTGACCGCAATGGCACGCTCAACCTGGGGAATCGCCTCCTACCCCCTGGCTGCCCCACCGTCAAGGGTGGTGAGAGCGGAAGCGCACGCAGATCGGGCAGAGAAAGGTGCCCTCCAAAACTGCGTGAGCTCACTGTGCACCTCCGGGAAGAAGGGGACGAAAGGCTTAGAAGGGTTGGCCTTCTTCTTAGCCTCCACGTAACACCCATCTAGTCGGTCCGGCCGTGGGGCTGGGGGATAAACCATCTCCAGACCCACCGCCGAAGCAGCCCGGGAAAGCACGGCCAACATATCAGATCCGGCGCCTCGCTAACCACCCCGGAGGGAGGGAGCGGGTCCGGATCCTCGTCGGATAGTGAAAGCCCACTCTCCGATGCAGCAATGGACATCTGGTCCCCGGTGTCATCGAGTGAAAGGGCGACCATCCGGGAGGATGGATCGCTTCTCTCACTCGAAGCTTGGATAGAGCGCGCTGAGGAGCGAGGGGTTCGCGAGCCCGAGGGCGGCAAATTGACCCCCACTGTAACCCTCAGATCTGCCCGCGTGCCAGCCGGTTTATTGCGGGGGACAACAGGGGTGGCTGGCCCTTTTGCAAGAGCGAGCCGTGATCTTAGCTGCGCAACAGACATGGCATCGCAGTAATGACATGTACTGCCCGCGAGCACCGCATTCACATGCTGGACCCCCAGACATGCAACACAGTGCTCGTGTCCATCATCCGGGGACAGGAAACCACCGCATCCAGAAACGCACGGTCGGAACGACATCTTTAAAAAGACGCGTTGTTCGACCGTGTTGCTCTTTTAGTGTGTGTGTGCTGTGATACAAACCGCTCTTTGAAGAACCGGACCAGAGAAACGCCCAGGGATGGGAGAATGAACCCAGCTCGACCGCCGCTGCTCGCGTTGTCACTCGCTCTGGGACCGGGAGAAACAGCCTGCAGTAAGCCGGCAGCTTTCTCTTTCTCTCTCTCTCTCTCTCTCAACGAATTGGAGGAACCAGCAATGACTCTTTCAGTGCTTGTACGGCGTCTGAAAGTGAAAAGGTATGGTTTCGCGGCAGAGCTGGCATCTTATAGACAGACTGATTGTGATTGCTGCCAGCTGTGCGCGCTGACACTGCCAACTCATTGGCATTTCATTGGCCCGTTTTATTACTCTTCAGATGATTGGCTTTCTGATGAAATCCCCATAGTGGAAGTGTCCACATAGCATTGTAGTTCCCCTCCCGCTGGGAAACAGAGAATTTTCAAGTCGTCTCTTATTTTTCCACAGCTGTATGTTGTTTAGCTTTAAAGAATCTGCAAGATAATGTTTGCAATTTAAGAAAAAGTCTATTTTGTTTCTCTCCCTTATAGCTGCCAAGTTTTATTTGCTCCAGTTACTTTCTTCTGAATCCCCGAAAATGTCTGGTAAAGTAACTTTGCCAAATTTGACCCAAAACCACATATGATGCCACAGGAGCCAAATTTACCTCAAGCCACGAATTGTATCTCATTATTGCATTTATTTTAAAACTCTTCCATGCCTGTTCTGCTTGTAATCTAATGAAAATGAGGTGAAAACATGAAACTTGAAGCTAAACTAAAATGCTGCTTTTCCCTACAAACCATTGCTATTCGAACCTTGATAAATGTGAAATACCTTTTTTTGTGTTTAAATTTGTTCAAGGGTGGCCTTCTTCGTCTTTTCAAAGTCCGTCTATGGAGCATAATAGACTGCGGATTGGTATTCCAGGCAGGTGTAATGAAGATCTCAGACATAAAACTACTCTAGAGACAACATGCCAACTAGCCATTTAATTCACTGATTAATGGGTGCTCTGACAAAAAGTGAAAAGAAAGCAGACAAAAATAAAGCCTCCGATGTTTCAAAGCGAGGAACACTGTTTGAATAGGCCTGTTTGAAATCAGGTTTACAACAGTATAAGCAATGTTAACTTTGCCAGCTTCTCTATTTGATCTCTCAAGAAAATATTAGGGAGCTGGGAAAAGCACATAAAAAAATTCATTGAAATAAACCAATAGCAAAAGGGATATATTTTTACAGTTAATAATGAGAAAATGGTACGCACCATTTTGAATTAAAGATGTAATGTTGAAACAGCAATACATAAATACATACGTTAACTATATTGTTATGTATTGGCTTTTTATTCATATAAAAAACAATTATTTGTTTTGAAGTCAGTGAGTTTTTCTTTGTGTTGTTGTATGTGCTTCTTTTTTGTTGTGGTTTTCTTCTCTCCACCTCTCTCCGCTGTCTTTCCGACAGGTTTCATTGTGAGCGTGCACAGGTGTGGTGAATCAGGTGTCGACATGTGGGAGCTTGCTGGCGTGTTGGTTAAGTATGGACGATCGTTCGGAGAGTCTCCTTTTTCCCGGCTTGTTTTGTTTATTTGTGATATTGTGGAATTTAACGCTGAGTGTTGACTGTTAAACTATTGAGACCAGTGTATGGAGACACGTAATGAGAAGGGTGCCTTTTTGTTTTATTAAGTTTTCTCATGTTTTGTGGTTATTAGAGAGGTAAGTTAATGTTGTATAACTTGTTTTAATTTATGTGCAGGTAAGAGGGTTTAAAACTGTATAGTTGTTGAGTTTTTGTTTGTTATTTTGGCTTTACCTCCGCAAGATTTTTATGTATATCCTTTAAATTTAAATGTTAAATAAATTTGACTTTATATTATTTCTTTGGTCAATTGTCTTTGTTGTTGTTTTCTTTTGAACGGGAGATGAAACTCTGGGCTCCTCATTAATTTGAGGTGTCCTATTTAATTGAATTGAATTGAATTTATTCTTACAAAGTTTAGAGTACGTAACATATATTTAATTTAAAAAATGGTGTAGAAACTCTTTGTAGAAATTATTAATAATGACTAATAGCAAGTTACATGCTGAATTAAAGGAATAGTTTACCCAAAAATGAAAATCACCCCATAATTTACAAAATTTATAAAAATAGTTTTTTTCTGTAAGACAAACCCAGTTTGAGTATTTTTACACTTTAAACTAGCCAGGATACAATTTTTAACTACTCTGACTGTGTTCGACTGAAAGAGAAAAGTCATATACACTAAGAGTGGCTAAGTATGGGGTAATTAAAATTGAATGAACTATTCATTTAAACATGAAATCCTGAAACAGATATACTGCTGCCTTCACATGCTTTTGTGCTTCAAATGTCCTGCTTTTGACTTATGATGTCATGATGATGAGCTTGTCACATTCATAACCCTCTAGTTAGATTAGTCAGCTTAGTAACCATACTGTAATTGTAGGTGTTTATAAAGTATAAGATTAACTTGAAATGGTTATCTATGTATGTAAATATGCACTACATTAACAACAGGGGATTCTGCTGTAGGAACTAATAAAAATATAGTTATAGCAGCAAATCATTCTCCTCTCCACCATGTTTAAAGGCAATTGACTGCCAAACTCAGAAATTCGTAGTAAATGCGACTTGAGGAGCTGCTCAGTGCTCATGTCAAATTCCTGACTGGGAAACTTATATTTACGATAATTCTGACAGCATGTGAAGGCAGCATAAACATAGAGTGTTGCAACTGTTTTTATCCATGTAATTAAAGTCAACAGAGTCTAAAACAACACATTACCCCACTGACTGTCATTGTGTTAACTAACAGTAGCAACATTCTTTGTTTAGAGCAACATAAAAGTGAATTCAGGACAATAACATTTTAAAGCATTTATTTAAAAAAACAATCCTTTGTGATTCAGAGATGGTGAACTATCAATTTAAATAACATTCCACTTAAAAAAAAGTAGGCCAATTTTACAACTCCTCTAGAGTTAAACAGTTTTTTATTTATTCTGCCAATCTCTAGGCTTGGCTGGAACATTTTAGCTTAGCTTAGCATAGATCATTGAATCGGATTAGATCATTAGCATCTCATTCAAATAAAAAGAGTTTTAATAATTTTCCTATTAAAAATTTGACTCTTCTGTAGTAACATTGTGTACTAAGACCACTGTTTAATGATATTACGCAGTGCCTGAAAAATGGCTAAGTTCTATCAATATAACTAACGTGACAAGCCCATTACAACGCACATAACCATGGCTACACAGGTAAATCCAGCCACTAACCAATTTGTTAGCTGCAACTACACAATCTTAGTGCTAGTCACGTTCAAAGTTACATATCTGGGGACTATTTTCAGACACTGTATAATATCATTGTGCCAGACACAGCCATGATACAGCAGCAAAGTTCTTTGATTATTACGCTGAAATGAGAGTATAGTTAATACACACATATCAACATAGAAAATAGCAACTTTTCAGTCTTAGTACACAATGTAACTGCAGAAGATTGATGTGCTCTAGATCAAATCTCTAGTCTTAAGATGCTATTCACACAGAACGCCATTATTTTTTATTTTTTAAATCAGACGATTAAAAAACTAACAAACATCAAAATACTGCCTCGAGTGGATTGGGAAAAGACACCAGTGCAACAGAAAAAAACAATCCGTCAAGTGCATGTTTAAATAGAAGACTTTGTTGTAGATGATTTGAACTGTTCCTTCATGTACTAAAAAAAAAGAGAGTAAACTATGTATATTTAACAGTGTTTGTTGTTTGATATGAATGAGTTCATCTAAAGGTTTTATAATTGAACTGTACTACTAAGTTGCTTGGTTTTGGGGTAAATCTTTGTGCAAACAATTGTTTTATCTCTATTATTAGGAGATTTATTCAAGTATTATGAAATTGTGCAAAAATAAAACTGTTTTAATGTTTTCCTTTGTTCAGTACTGAAACAAAAACTGAAACTAAACATATAAATACAGAAATGTGTAAACAAAAACTAAAGAGACAGTTCATCCAAAAACTGAAATCTACTAACCCTCAAGGTTTAAATCTTTATGAGTTTCTTTTTTTGTGTTGAACACAAAAGAAGATATTTTAAAGACATTTTCTCCCATAATAAGTTATATACTCATATGCTCATAATATACTCATGAGTGTTTGAAACAAGTAAACAGCGAGTAAATGATGACAGAAATGTCATTTTTGACTATAGATTTCTTTAATGACAAACAAACTAAAACCAATCTGGCAGTAGCAATTCGACAATCTGAAGTTATATTAAATTAAAAAAAACAAAATTCAAACAAATACTAATTCATAAATAAAAGCTACAATAACATTGCTTCATACCAGGTGCACAATGAACCTGGTGGGCTCCATGTATGATCATTAATGCCTTTTATCTCAATTAAAACTCCTATTTAGAACACAACAGGCCCCGATGAAGGAATCTGAACCATAACCAATCCAAATTGCAGCTGCAATGTTCAAATAACTCAATTTGCAAACAAACCAAACACAGCATTTTTGAAACCCATCCAAAAAAGCTCCACCACAAAGCATGTGATTCATTTAGCCAAAGTATTGAGAGCAAATGTTAAGTATCAGTCTTCCCATGATAACCTGGCCCTGAGATGTAGGTGTAGGTGAAGGCCTTTAAATACGCAGAGCGATAATCGACAGATGAGAATGCGAAGAATGCCATTTTAGCCCGAAGCTCACTTAAGCAAAGCCTGCTGCGAACCCTCAGACTCATCGCTCGTCCAGCTGCTCAGCATCTCATCACTCACTGACCTCTGAACAGCGTCAAGCAGGAATGTTTTCCTGCACACCTTCGTAATCCCAGACGCCGCTGCTCACGAGGCCCGACACAACCATTATTAATTACCCGGCTGTCAACTCTGGGATTGATTAAAGCTTCCTGCTGTTGAACTTTCAGACCTTTATTCATCCAGACTTCATCGTCAGCTTCTGAATAATCACATCTGATCTCAAGGACAAGCTACGTTCTCATAGGAAAACTCCAACTGGAAAAAAAAAACATTTGCAAGGGGTTGGGGAGGGAATCATGGTTACAAATTTGAGAACAACAGTCCTGTTTCATCTCAGGAGTGTTCCAGGGGTAATTGCTCACAAATATGCCTAATGCAGATTGGTGCTTATCTCAAGACGCAACCCTTGAAGCGTAATCTCAGGCCAAATCTTCTACCTTTTGAAGGATGAAAACGAGATGTTTGGAGTTGAGGCCGGTTTCAATGTTTTGAGCAGACTCCAAAGGGTCTGGGTTGAGGGTGAACGGGAGGTCAGAGCCGCTCGCTGCTTTTGTTTACTCGTGCACAGATGACTGCTCGGCTCCACACGGGACACTATCAGGGGAATCACCACTAGCCAAGGCGACTAATTCGGCTTTGGTAGTTAAAACTGCATATGCCACATCAATCAAAGTTTGCAAATGTGTTGTTATATAATCCATCACGTTCACATTATGTTGTGGAGTTTGGAGGCATGCCTCTTTTAAAATATCTTACGTTTTCATACGTATTAAGTCATATGAATTCATACAAATTAGCCAATTTTCTGACAATTCGTAAAATGGGTATATTTCCTCGTAATATAAGGCTGGCAGTTCCTCCATACAGTTCAAATCCCCCTACTACAATGTAAAAGAAATCTGCTAAAGAACAGTTTCTGTATTTTGTGATTCACTCTTGTTTTATATTTATTTACGGTTGTGAATTGCATTACGGGACCTTTATTTCTGCTCTGTAAACTTTTGATGGGAAAAATTCAGAGTGACTTTTATAGACATTTTTAGTAGTTTGAAACAATATTTTTATGTTAGAAAACCGTTTGTCACCAGGTTTTTGTACTGCAATTTACAATACTTATTCAGACCATATATCACTTCAAACTATTTAAAATGTCAATAAAATGTATTTGTTCAACGCTGTTGTAAGAAAAGTTGTTGGAGGAAAGATCAAGGTCCCATAATGCAAATTAAAAGTGTCACGGTGGCGCAGTGAGTAGCACAATTGCCTCACAGCAAGAAGGTCGCTGGTTCAAACCTCGGCTGGGTCACAGCTCCTACAGTCCAAAGACATGCGGTATAGGTGAATTGGGTAAGCTAAATTGTCCATAGAGTATGTGTGTGAATGAGTGTGTATGGATGTTTCCCAGTGATGAGTTGCAGCTGGAAGGGCATCCGCTGTGTTAAACAAATGCTGGATAAGTTGGCCGCTGTTGGGCCCTCAGATTAATAAAGGGACTAAGCCAAAAAAAAAGAATGAATGAATGGGACAAGATATCAAGACTGCACTTAAAGAGACAGTTTGCCAAAATATGCTAATTCTGTCATCATTTACTAATCCTCTACTTGCTCCAAACCTGATTGAGTTTTTTCTTCTGTTGAACATGATGAATGACATACTGAAGCATCTTGTGGAAAGAGTAATAAAACAGACCAATGAAATGCCAATGAATTGGCAAAGGACGCAATCGAGCCGGTCCCTCCAGCCAAGATGAGGTATGGGCTTTTTAGTCTGTACTTCATCATACCCTAAAAGAGCAGTGGGTTATGACCAATCTTAGTTCTGCGCGTTTTGACCAGCTGCCTTACAAGCAGCAGCTCAGAATGCTCATGCAGAAGCACCTCCCCCGGTGCATCCGTCCTCAGGATTGGTCTGCAGTGATAGACCTGTAGGACATGTATGCTCATGTCTCCATTTTCCCACGCAACCAGCACTTTCTGGTAGTACAAAGTCCTCCCTTCCGGGCTCTCCCTGTCTCCATGGGTTTTTACCAAGCTCGCAGAGTATGCCCTATTGCCCCTCCCGCTCGTGGGCATCTGCATGCTCAATTATCTTGATGACTGGCTTTTTATAGCTCACTTGCGGGATCAATTGGTTATGCCCAGGGACTGGGTGCTCTGGCACCTCGACCTGTTGGGGTTTTTGGGTCAACTGAGAAAAGAGCAAGCTCGCCACCGTGCAGAGCATCTATTTTCTCGGGTTGGAGCTGGACTTGATCACCATGACGGCGTGCCTACCCCGAGAGAGCCCCGAACTGATGCCGACCTGTCTGAGAGAGTTTGACAGAAAAACTGTGGTCCCACTGATATTATTTCAGAGGCTCCTGGGGCATATGGCATCCGCAGCCGCTGTCAGCCGCTGTCACGTCGCTCAGGTTGCTCCATATGAGACCGCTTCAGCATTGGACAATCGGGTCCCCAGACGCGAATGGCTCACGAGCACAAGCTGAGGGCATGGCGACACAGCGGAGGGAAAGTCACCCAGGACTTTCCCTCCGCTGTGTCGCCATGCCCTCAGCCCTTGGACGGATGCTTCTCCTCGCGACGGCCCCTCCCCGGCATATCTCTTTAAAGAAGCATCTTCTTCTCTGGGACAGGCACCATCTGGCACTCAAGCCCAGATCTCTGGAACCTCACGTGTGGTCCATAAATGGAGCGCGGAGGACTTAGGTGACCTACCGGTTTGATGGTTACCACCATCACTGGGCACCCTCTCAAGGCATGCCTACGCCCTGAGGTGGAGTCTATTTGCTGTGTGGTGTGCTTCTCTCCAAGAAGGACCCTGGACATGCCAGATCAGTGTGATACTATCCTTCTTCAGCTGGCTGGAGCTAAAGCTGTCTTCTCCGCACTGAGGGGTTGGCGTTACGGTCATGAGGACGCGGGGATGACGGCGCGGTGGGAAAGCATTGCCTCATCATCCAGTTTCCAGAGGTGCGAGACGCTGAATAATTAAATCAATCCTGTCCCCCTCTCATACCCTCTTGGAGATCTCTCTGTAGGCGAGGTCTGCTCGATCCACTAGACTCAGTATCTTTAAGATTTTTGTCCAGGTAGACAGCTCTGCTGGTTGTGTTGGCATCGGTCAAGAGGGTCGGGTATCTGGCATTTTCGATCAGCGAAGTGTGCCAGCAATTCGGGCCGGCACACTCTCATGTTTTCTTGAGATCCCAGCCCATCTAGGTGTCTGAGGTTCCTACAGTGCTTTCTTTTTTTAAACTACGTAGTGAACCTGCAAGCGCTTCCCACGGAGCAGGCAGACCCAGCCTCTTTCTTTGCTGTGTCCTGTTTGCGCACTGCGCTATGTGACCGTGTTAGAGCTTACGACTCTAAGTAGCTCCTTTTCTGTTATGATTGGCAGATGGGAAGTGCTGTATCCATACTGAGGTTGGCCCAGAGTATTGCCTCCTCTTGTGCATGAGCACACGGCACCTCTCTAACAGACATCTGTAGAGCTGCGGGCTGGGCAACAGATAATACATTCGTAAGATTCTATAATCTTTGAGTGGAGCCGATTTTCCTCACATGTGCTGGATAACTCCAGTGAATGAGGAAATTCGGTACGATGTTGAAACATGCTTGCTGCGCCTTTCTCTCTAACACAGAGATACGTATGCTTTTCTTACTCTGCTCAGTTGAGTTCCCCATTTGGCGAATTCTACAGGGTTCCTCCGAGGCCCCAGCACCTGACTCAGTGGAGGAGTCGGGTGCCTGGCCCATTACGTTGTTGGCATGCCCGCTTGGTCAGCCCGCGTTCTGGGTATAGGTGCCTGCTATGCGCGACCCCCACTGGCGATCCCATATGCTTCACTCAGCCGCGATATAGTCCCTCCCTCTTCAGGTGGGCCCGTGTCTTACCTCCCCGCTAACCATCCTTCATATGAGTACTCCCCCTTCTCAGGGTTAGTCCAAATGTCTTCTTGCCACCAGGTTTCCCTATCTGGGCAGCAGGTGGCCTCCGCAGCGCCCTCCCCATTCGGGACTGGCACGTCTCTGGTGATGATGGTGCACTCACACTGGAGCCTGGCAAACCTCTCACCAGCGACGTGGCAAGATTTAATCACTGTGGCGTTTTCCATAAATTTCCCCATAGTGGAAGTTTTTCCACATAGCGTTGAAGTTCCCCTCCCGCTGGGGAACAAAACGGTTACTACATAACCCTTGTTCCCTGAGGGGGGGAACGGAAATGCTATGTTCCTTCGCCACAGTGATTGCACCTTAGCTGACAGCTGTAGTTCGGCTCTTCAGCTAGAAAAGGTACTTAGCATCTTACTTAGGTACTTAGCTTTTTTTATTAAACATGATTAAATTAATTGTTTTTGTTTTATTAGAAGATTTTTAACACATCAAACTGCAAAATTATACATGCACACAATGTTATTCTCACACTTGTCATATTGCATTACATCATGGTCACAAGCCTCTTTAACCACTTTGAAGCCTATTGATTTGATATATGAACAATTAAAATTATGGACTTAAAGCTTATGCGATGTCATCATTGTGAGGTTTTATGTAGTTTTGATAGTTTTATGACATTTAATCAGTAGTCATCAAACTTCTGACAGAGTCACATGAGCAACTGCTAATGGTGACTGTCTTGTACCAAAGTGTAAGACCTCTTTTGGTCAATCTGTTTTCTCTGTTAAGGGAACCAAATTGTGGAATGATTTACCTGTTAGTCTAAAATTAGAAAGTAATATAATTTTTTTTAGTAGTGTACAAAAAAGTGGTTAAAAACAAAACAGCAGTGTTTACACAAATAGTTTACTATTAGTTTGTTTGATCAAGCCGCCTTTGTGTTTGCCTTATAGCAATTTTATATAAAGACGTATAATGTTATGTATATGTATCTTTTTTATTTTCATTTTATGTCAAGCCTCCCATGGACAGATGTTGAGAATTAGCAAGTCTCCTAAAACACTTAAACAAAATGCATTTGGTTGTCCAGTGTAATTGTGATAAAAAAAGGGGAAAAAAGTATACTTGAATTACCCGTCTGTTGGCATAGTCGATCAGCTGCATAGTTCCTTCAGCATGTGTGTATATGTGTTGTTTTTTTAAATCATGAATGTCTGTGATACAAGATTTAATTAAGGGTTATATCATGAAAATGAAATTTTGACCCTAATTTTCTCACTAATTGAAGGTGGAGGTGATGTTTTTTTTTTAATATATTCAAAAAAATTTATAAAATAAATAAAGGAAAAGCAAAGTTACTACAGTGGCTGCTGACAATACACTGAGGTCTTATGAAGCAAAAGGTTCAGTCTGTGCAAGAAACTGAACATTATTTACAACATTAATAACTTTAACCCATAACCTTGGCAGTCACGACAGTCTGGAGTTCATGACGCATAATGACAAACACTGGGAATCTGTTAAGTAAATCTTTCTGACTCAGACTACACGTGCACACATTCACTAATACCATCTGATTCTTTCATATATTTTGCAGCATCCAGGATATACACAATTACAATTTTTATGAATAATGCAACATTGGCACGATCCTCTCTGTAGTAAACATACATTGTCAACTCAGCTCAGTTTTGCACACAGAAACATACAGTACATCATTATGTGCTCCAAAACTGCTTACTGAAATTGTGGATTAATGGTTGACCTATGGAAAATTAACTTTTTTACTTTACCATTTACTCAGACTTTCTTCTGTAGAAACAAAACAAGATATTATGAAGAATGTTGGAAAAAAGCAGCTATTGACATCCATAGTAGAAACGAAAATACTATCGTAATCAATGGCTATTTTTTCCCCTCAAAATTTTTGAATTAAATTGACTTCAACATCCTTTTGTGTTGAACAGGAGAAAGAAACTCAAACAGTTTGAGCAAGTGGTGGAGGATGAATAAAGGATGACAACTATCCCTTTAAGATCTCAATGTATCCTCAGTAGTCACAGGTATTAGTTTTATTTTGCTTGTATGTGTTTTTTTACTCTTAAAGTGTTGGTAGCCATTGATTTGCATTTTTACGAATCATCAAGAAACACGATTTCTAAAAAAACAAACAAACAAAAAAAAATCTCTTCCACTTAATAAAAAAAAGTCAAATATTTCTTTGACGGCCTTGCTGGTCAGTAAATTTAGAGCAGTTTTTCAAGTTTGGGTGAACTTTTAAGTAAAATGACATTTAATTGGGTTTTGGAAAAAGTGTTTTCAATGCAGACTTAAATCAATACTGCGTTTAGATCTCAAATTCCTACATTTCCACTGACAAAAGGATTTAGGAAGCTGAATCAAAATCAATAGAAATGTTGAAATAATTCTAACCAGAACAGCAAAATTTGTCAGGTGCTGATTGAATTTAACATTTTTATAACACCAAAGACCATGGCATAAATTAGAGCTTAGCCACCACAGAAATAAAAAACATTTTAACAATTTTTATGGTGGGCCTCACAGTGGCGCAGTGGGTAGCACGTTCGCCTCGCAGCAAGAAGGTCACTGGTTCGAGCCTCGGCTGGGTCAGCAGGTTTCTGTGTGGAGTTTGCATGTTCTCCCTGTGTTGGCGTGGGTTTCCTCCGGGTGCTCCGGTTTCCCCCACAAGTCCAAAGACATGCGGTATAGGTGAATTGGGTAGGCTAAATTGTCCGTAGTGTATGAGTGTGAATGGGTGTGTATGGATGTTTCCCAGAGATGGGTTGCAGCTGGAAGGGCATCCGCTGCGTAAAACATATGCTGGATAAGTTGGCGGTTCATTCCGCTGTGGTGACCCCCCGAGCCCACCCCCCCTCCCAGTTTTTATGGTGTACATTGTATATCAAACCTTAGAACAGTACTGCCTCTATATATTTAATCATTTTCAACTAACCAATCAATCTGTTTGACCAAGGGTGAAAAATAAAATCTCAATTTATGAACAAAAAGGCAGGCAGTCTAAATCAATCTAAACAATTTTCACACAACTTTTAATATATTCAATGATTATTTATCACTAATTACAACCTTGTATTATTTTGATTGCTAAAAGCAGATTACCACTGTGTTTAGTGCAGTAAATCCATGTTTCTTTAAAGACCCTGAATATATTAAGCTCAGGATTGTGATTTTATTGATTTGAAGAAACAACACAGACACTCCAACATAAAGCTTCTCAGTGCATGCGATCCACTCACATCCTCTGCTTGAAATCCAGTCTCGTGACCTCAGGTCTCCAATCTCACCATCTATTCATTTTTTTAGTTAAAAGAAACAGAATGTGACGTCTCCTCCACACTAACACAGAGCATGACCTCTGGCAGCACACAGAAACCTGATCTTACATTGCAAGCAGGGAACTTGTAACACTGTGGTGTTGGAGGCCAAAGACCATAACTTTAGAGTTTACATCAACAAAACTTGCTTTCTTAAAGTTCCCGTAAAATCAAAATCATGTTTTTTTTAGTTGTTTGAATAAGTATCTTAGTCTTAAGGTTATTATCTGTAATCTAGTGTGCTCCAAAATTTGCAATTAGAATATATAAACATCCAAACCTTGCAGTTTGTCACTTCCGCCTGAAGGGATCCACAATTTTTTCGACATCCCAATTCCTTCATGATGTTTAAGTTAACTTATTCGTTTATACAAATTTAAGTGGATTGGAAATAAAACAATTAATTTGTCCCAGAAAAAACTTAAGAATTGTGTTGTTTCAACTCATTTTAAATAAGTATTCTAAACAAGCAGCAAAGGTCATTTTTTGAGTTTCATACTTTAGATTCTCATCAAATCTTCTGACCAAATGCTGTCTAGTATCTGACATGTCCCACGTCCTTCAAGACTTTTTGCTTTTGCAGTTTGCTTTTCATTTGATGCACTTCTGAACTGTGATAAAAACAAAATGCTATTGGTTGTTTTTTAAAGGGGAGGAGCTAATCTATGTCCTGCCCTGTCTTCATGTTTCAGTTGAAATTATGTCACACATCGAACAAAAATGCACATTTCAAAGCACTTCACATAACTTTTAAGTATCAGAACGTTTAAGCTCAAACATCGCATTGAGAAATGAAATGATGGTAAATGTAAAAATACTTAGGCTGTCAGGGTTCTGCCACTTCGGTCTTGTAAATTTATGTTTTGGTGGCAGAGTCCAGACACTAGTCCTGTCTTGTCCTGTATGTTGTGCTTGGCTCGAGTTTTCTCGGATCGAGCACTTCTTTTCTGTCATTGTGTCATTGTATGAGCGCCTTCCTGGTTATGCTCGGATCGTGCTGGCACGCGAGGTCTGCACGTGGTCTGGATGCGCACTCTCGTCCTGGTGTTTGTGTTCATTTTGTCTGCAGCGTGGTGTTTCATTCCCATCGTCTCAGTCTAGTTGGTTTCGGTTGGCGCTGGGATGAAACATGCACGTTGCATGTGTGAGTGCACGGTAAGTGTTTTCATTTATCGTGTACTTGTGTCTTGCGTTCAGTCTTCTGTTGGTGTTGTGTTTAGCACGTGGTGCATGTTTACATGCGCCGCGTGCTTTGTCTCATGTGGACACGAGGTTAATGAGTTCTCTCATTGGCTGCATGTTCTAGTCTCGTTTTGTGTGAGCACATGGCTTGTGTTGTTTCTGTGTGTCATGTGCTCTCCCGTCTATTATGTAGTCCCACCCTTCTTGTTAACCCATTATTAGTTGATCCTGTTCACCTGTCTGTTTGTTAATTATTTCTGCTTATATTCTTCTCATGTCTGCTGTCCTGTGCCAGTTCGTCGTCTTATCTAGCCTTTTCCTGTCGTGTCTAGCCCTGTCCAGCCCTGCTCTTTCCTGCCAACCCAGTCAAGTTTGTTTGTGCCTTTTTTTTATGTTTTCCCCCTCGGGGTAGTTTATTTTGCTGTTTATTTTATTTCTATTATTAATAAACCCATTTTATTTCTGCACTTGAGTCCTCGCTCCTTTTTCCCCACCCACCAACCGTGACATAGGCTGAAGTTTGTCCATGCAAAAACGGAGTATCAGGTGACTGAAACCGAACTTTTCTGAAAGATTTTCTGAAATTCCGGGTACAGTGTGTTCATGTTGACAGTGGACACTATCACTGGAAGCCACGTGATGTGCACACTGTTTTCTCCTTTCTGATTGGCCAACACGGCTGGGTTCACACCAAGTGCGTGAATGAGGCAAATTTTGCATGTTCGTGGCAAATGCATTGCATATTCTGCATCGTTCGCACCGCGGGACGGTATCCTCTGTTCTCTTGTTTGCATTGACTTGTATGCAATTTATCGCCGCCTGTTGGTTTGGCGTGCCTTTAACATGCATCGCAGAGCATTTTGGCATTTTCATGTGGAAGCTGGAAAACTCTGTTTATAAAATTACCGGTGTACATGGCCTAAGACAACATGACAGCAGAGACAGATCTCTCCATCTGCAGCTTCAGCACTGGAGTACTTGGCTCTATCAGAGGTTGTTGACAGACCTGGCACTGCCTGCGCTTGGCTCATCTGTCAGTCTAACCACAGTTCCTGACAGACGCTGGTCCTGCATGTGTCTCAGCTGTGCCCCTTCCAGCTTCCAGAGGGGCATCTTGTTTTGATTAAAATGCCTTCAGAGCTTCTCATGCGAGATTGTGGGGCTCTGCAGCGCTTGTGCTTTTAAGAGCAGCTGCACTCAGGCACTACCAGCGAAACACATGGACTAATCACTCACATTATCCCTCTTTATTTTGACACTAATTTGTATATTAATAAGCAATTCATACAGGTTCTGTGATATCCTGCATATTTGAACAAAATGTACTGGGAAAAAAGGTGGATCGAGCTTAAATTCAAACCAGGCTCAAAGAAATGATGTGCTTGTGTCAGAATGTTTGCAAAAATTAATTTATATTGCTTCATGCATGATAAATTGCAGTTTCAAAGTGAAATATAGAAAGTGGGACTAAATATCATGATTAATAATAAAAAAAAAAAGATAAGACTTTTATTACATGTTTTAACACATCAGTTTGGAAATGAAATGGCACAAAAAAAGGCTTTTTTTATGTATAAAAAACATATAATCTACAGTAAACCTTACCCTAAACAAGGTGTGTTTGATACTGATATGAAGATTCATTGCAATATTACATCTCATTATAGCAATTATGACAATGAAACAATATTTATATATATTTTAATATATTTTATGTTTAAATAAATATTAAACTTATGGGCCGTTCACATGCTGCATATAAAAAGTGTGGAATATACAAGTTGCACCGTTTCCTCTACCAGATGTTTCAATGTGCTCTGGAGTGTGGCATCTGCTGTTCCTAAGCAACTTGCAGCTGTGCTCTCTAAGGAAATTTCGATAAAGCTCTGCTGCAATATATATTTATGGAGAAAAAGAAAAAGTGCAGCAGTGTTTGGGTGCAGATCGTTGAATTTCACCAACTGATCCATGAGCTCTGCTTAGACGACAGGAGGTTCAAAGAGTGCACATGGACCAGTGCTTATGGCATGTAAAAATGTAGATCTGTTTTCCTCTCGCTGTACTGTAGGCATGCCTGGAAAAAGCAGCGTGTCAAACAGTGTCAGTGTCACCCCTTATTTGCATCTGTTTAAAACAACAAATTTGAGCATGCAAAAAAATATCCTGTGTTATTCAAAAGTGACACTTAAACAACCAGTAGGTGGCACCAAGTCCCATTCCTAAAGGGATAGTTCCCCCAAAATTGAAAATTTACTACATTTTACGTGCTCACAGATGTATGCGTTGGTGAGCACTCTGACGCAAATTTATTTTGTGTGAGTCATGCCTGTAAGTGTAGTTTATAGTAGTTGCCACATCTTGGACAATCACAGGTTTGAATCCTTTTGACAAAAACATTAATCCTCACTCACTTGTCAACTCATGCCTGAGTGAGCACTTGTGCAAATGTGATCAAGTGACCAGAAACTCATGCTTTAATGTTTTACTGACTAAAAGTCAACTATATTTTCAGGTTGAATTAACTGTCGATTTTTCTTTTTTCCCTTTAATGACAGAGTCACTGAAAAACTCATTCAAATGATTCATTTAAAATGTCTGATTGATTAGAATCAAAACACTAAAAACAAATACTTACCTACCGCATAATCATTTGAAAAACTGTACAGCAAAATGTATGAATTCATGGTATTTAAAAAAAAAGTAAATGAAAAGTGCGCAATGCCCCACAACTTTCAGCAAGATTCTGAAAGTGAAGGGAAATTCTATACTATCCTATAAGGCCAGATATACGTTACTACTGATGCTGGCAGGTCTGGGTGGATGTTGGATGATTCAAACTACCCATATTCATACTATACATAAAACTCCTTTTTTACGAACCGATATTCGAAGCACTAGCTCACTCAGTCTGTTCAAAAGCAGACTAATTCAGGAACAAAAAATTGTAGTGTTGCTCTAAAATGCACCAATGGCTTAATGCAATGAATGTATGTTTTCGAATGAACTGTCAAAATGTCTTTGCTTTTTGCGAAGTAAAATACCTATAAAATAACTCACATAATTAAAGCAAAAATTGCTAAATTATTGTATACTGTTAACAATTGTTTTGTCAATTACACAGTGTTTAAATGTAATATGAACTGTATTTTACTGTAGGACAGTTATGCAGTATGTTACTGTATTTTAAAGTTTCATTGTGGAAGTTACAGTAAAGATAAAATACATACTGAAAATGCATATACAGCAAGATAAATGGTGCTGTAAATGTAAATACAGTATTTTTGCTGTAATTGATTTACAGTAGGGTACAAGCTAATTGCTGTTAGTAAGTTACTGTAGAAACAGTGCAGAAAATAAAAAAGGAAATACAAAAAAAGCTATAAAAATGCCATGACATTTGATCTTGTTTTGGTCAAACAGTATCAGGTGCAGCAAAGCATGTTCACTTCCGGCATAAGCGTACAATTTGTGTTTTGTTTGTTTACCTTCTTCCGTGCATTTATTCGTAATAGCACACAGAGAAGTCAAACTGCGGCGTGACTCTTTGATGTTTTCGCTCTCTAATTATCATATGAAAAAGAAGTGAAGTGACCGTGTCATCATAAATATTGTTCTAGAAGTATTCCTCCGTACGGCCGCAGGATTCATCATATTTAATCAAAAACATCATAAAGGAACTATTCGAACATCTGGTGTTTAAACCAGGGCTTCGCCACAGTAAAGGAGGCGAAGGAAAAGCATTTCATGTTCCTAACCAGCCTGCCCTGTTCTCATTCTCTCCCCTCCCCAGTTTGGTGATGCATAAAGCAGAGAGGATCTGGAGAAACAGTCTGAAGCCTGATCACCCTCGTCCTGGCCCGGGCCCCTTTACACAAATTAACCACATGTACACTCTGCCTGCACACAAATTTCGACATTAGCAGATGACGTGCGGAGAAAATTGAATACACCAAAGAGAGTGCACAGCACAGCAAAGCAAAGCTATTTTGTGTGAGTTGTTCCGTAAAATGTTTCTACACGAATGCAGAATTAAGGATTAACAGATTAAGTTGAATCTAAGAAACTAGTCTTGCAGTTTGATTGGCTGGCACACAAAATCTTATAGTGGCTTTCCAATGCCAGGTCGGATGCGAATGATCCCTTTGCTTTATACGTGAAGCGCAGCCAAAACACGAGCCTCAAAGCTCATTATTCACAGATTCTTATTAGCGCTGTGCTGATCTAATCTCCCAAACCTGAAATAGCTAATCTGGAGACTGGGCCACGCGTTTCATGATTAAATGGAAACATATTGTTAATCCAGAGAAGGACTGGAGTACTTCTGCAGAGATCCTGTGCTCTTTCATATAGTCTGGATGAAAGATTACAGGTTATCTGTCTTCCACTGGTCCATACATGTGGAAAAGGCAGTTTTTAAAATAGCATTCAAGGAATATAGTATAACCAAAATATTCTTCCATCAGTTATTCACCCACATCAAAGAAGACAGAAAGTCATACTGGTTTGGAGAAACATAAATAATGAAGGATTTTTTTAAAGTGAACATCCGTTTAAAATTATTGATTAACTTTTCATGGTTCCTAAAGGGAAAGATCATCGACAATAAAAAAATAAGTCTTTATTGAAATGCTAACATGACAAAATGAGAAAGACAAAAGCTTAAAATTGAATTATTATTTAATTAATTCATTCATTTTCTTTTCAACTTAGTTCTTTTATTATTCTGGGGTCGCCACAGCGGAATGAACCGCCAATTTATCCAGCATATGTTTTACGCAGCGGATGCCCTTCCAGTTGAAACCCATCACTGGGAAACATCCATACACACTCATTCACACACATACACTACGGCCAATTTAGCTTACCCAATTCACCTATACCACATGTCTTTGGACTGTGGGGGAAACCGGAGCACCCGGAGGAAACCCATGCGAACATGGGGAAAACATGCAAACTCCACACAGAAATGCCAACTGACCAAGCTAAGGCTTGAACCAGCGACCTTCTTGCTGTGAGGCCATTGTGCTACCCACTGCACCACCCTGACGGCCAAAATTTAATTACCAAATTTAAATCATTTTATATTTTTTGTATTTTACTGATATTTGTGTTAGCGTAACACAACACCCTCTGATTAAATCAAATGTCTTATTATTGGCCTGGCACTGGGACCCAGGGGGAGGCTGCTTGGGAGTGATACTTAATTATTAGGGCACAATATTTTAATATATATATAATATCCAAAAAACAGATCAATGTTGTTTATTGTGTGCAGTTGAGTACTTACATTAAAATATGCTTTAACATTTTGGGATGGCAGTCCTGTGTTGCAGTTATTTCTGCCAAAACATATGCCTAACTGTACAAATAAACATAAACACTGAGATATATAATGGCCATTGCCAATCATTTACAGGCATTAGACTCAGACTTTTATTTATAATTACATTTTATTTTTCAATTTTTGTATTCCCCAACTAACCAAAATGTTTATATAAAATCTTCCAATATTATTTCACATTCATACTGGAGATTTTATTTCACATTCATACTGAAGATTTGGCATCTTATAAAGCAGCTCTTGGCCTCCTGAAAGGAAGCAATGACCTCAGCGGGGCAGTTGGGGCACAATGGAAATAACTGCCTACTAACTTCCTGTTCTCCCTACTGTTCCCCATTACAGGAAACAACCGTGAGGGACAAACGTCTCTGTGCTCCAACAGTTGACACTGTGCATTCCAAACACACACACACACACACACACACACGCACGCATGCATGCACACACGTGATGTAGAATGAAAAATAATAATGATTCTGCTCTCTGTCTTTTTGACTGGAAATGACAATTACTCTAAATTCTTAAAGGGGAGACATTTTGCCCTTTTTCATAAAATGTCAAATAAACCTCCAGTGTCCCCAGAATGTGTTTGTGAAGTTTCAGCTCAAAATATTCCTCAGGTAATTTATTACAGCTTGTCAAATTTGCCCTTATATTGGTATTAAAGAACACACCATTCTTTAAATGCAAATTAAAGATGCTGCTTTACAGAAGAGGGAGGAGCCTTTACGCACTCTGTTCTGACAGAATCAATAAAACAATCAAATCTCAGGCTGCAAAACTGACGGAAATGACCAGTAGTAAATAAAGGCATTTCAAGTTCTAACCAAAGTTAGACAGTGATGAAGAGGAAGAGGTTACTTCATAAAAACAAAACTTCTAGATGCACCAGGATGAATGGTTGTAATGCATGTAACGGTAGTTCAGTCAAGACAACTCTTGAGTTTATTGGCATAGGGAGGAAATTGGGAAGTTCTCGTTGCTTAAAGGTCCCATGAAATTAAAATAAAAAATTAAAATTGTATTTTAAGAATATCTATTAGCAAGTGTGCCCCAAAACAGTGACTGATATAAACATCCAAAGGTTGCAGTTTGTCATTTTAGCCTAAATGGATGAGCGATTAAAAAATTTTTTTTTTTAATGTCACCTCATTTCTTTGCATCTGTTGACCAGTTAAATGCTCTCTAGTATCTGACATGCCCCGACTCCTTCAATACATTTCTCATTTGCTTTTCAATTGATGCGCTTGTGCTCAACCACTCTCACTGGCAGGGCTGTGAGAAAAAACGAAATGCTATTGGCTGTTTTTAGAAAGGGGTGGAGCTACTCTATGTCCCACCCTCTCCTAATTTTTCAGTTGAGATTATTTCAAACCTCATATAAAAAATGCACATTTCAAAGCACTTCACGGGACCTTTAACCATTATATTCCACTCCGATATGGGAGAGTCTGATATGGTTTCATTTTACATGGTGGTTCCAATAACAGAGGCTTTTTGGAATATAATGCAAATGTGTCAGTTATTGTTTTGGTAATGCAAATGTATTGTAATCAGCGGTACGCATGATGATCAGATATTTTTGTTTTTAGGACTGCTTTTTATCTGATATTAACTTTATTAAATAAAACACAAAAGAAAAAGCACGCTTTCCCTTAGTCAACTATGGAGAAACTGGTAGCCCGGCAACAGAGTGGCAACGTAACATGCACACATGCTCTACCAGTACAACTCAGCAACCGTGCCTAGAATTCCAGAATGAGAACGACTTGTAATCGTGTAAACATGGAAATACAATATAGAAATACAGTGGAACCATACCCAACTGTTCTTAGAACCATTTGGCTCAATAGTGAAAAAGCGGATTGGGAAAATTCTCAAAATATGAAGACACTTGTTTTGGTTAGGAAGTTAGAGGACAGAGTTCTGGTTTTGACATATGATTCAGAAATATGTTTGAAAAACCCTCAGTGGTGAAGTAGTGTAGCATAAAATATATTTTGCTCAAATATATAACACATTACTGACATTCTTCGGCACATTTCCTTCAAATATTTTATTCAACACAATGTCCTTGGTTTTTACAGGTACAGACTTGTAAATCTCAAGCTGCTACATCACATTAACAGAAATGGTGACTCCTGCGGCGGAGCTATGGGTGGAAACGTGCAGATTATATTGCAGTAATATAATCAAAATAAGAAGCAAAATAAGACATTGACATTTTACAAGCTTGCAGAAAAAAGGCTTACCAAAAAAAAGATAACTGCCTTTAAACATAGAAAAGGTCAAATTTTTGTAATATGTCTTCTTAAGGATTAAATCCATCATAAAGAACAGTAGTCATGCTACCACACCTACACTCCCATAATGGTAGTTAAACAGTAAAAAGATGGCAGTCTTGGTATCTACATCAATGCCACACTAAAGCAGCTTGGCATCAGCTGGATCTGCGGGGGTCCTGTTTACTCTTTCTCCACATAAGAGAAGCATCTTTCTGCCCTCACATAACTTCATCTCACTAATCAGGGGTGCTGCGGTCGCTCTAATCATCCTGTCATTTGGCATGAAAGCTTGGGTCTTTCGAAGAGCCTGCATGAGTTTAAAGTAGCTGGCCTAGAATCCTCCAACACGTACATCACAGATCTGAAAAGCTCTTCATTACTGGTCTGATCTTGCTCAAAATAGAGTTTTGATCATTTTCTTATTTAAAGCTTGACTCTAATGTAGTTGCATCATGGACTAAGACCGACTGAAAATGAAAAGTTGCTATTTTTATATGGTTAGAGTGAGTTGCTAATGGTCTAATCAAATTTAATGATTTATGCTAGGCTAAGCTAAAGTTCTCCTGCCAGAACTCCTGCCAATCGACTGATTGGATTCAAAAATGGTAAAACTCAACTATTTAACTCTAGGAAAATGTACATTTTATTTACAAAAAATGAAGTGTCCCTTAAAAAATGTCCAATTATTCATTATCTATATGTGTCTTTGTTCATTATAAGTCCATGTTGCTTTAATTTGCAAGACACTATGGATCTAAACTTTATAAATACTATGCGCACATCTGCCATTATATATGTTAATGCACTATGTGGGGAAAAATAGCATTAGAGGTATGACTCAAATATTGAAAACCTGCAGCAGTGCCATTACCATAGCTCTCGCAGACCTGTAAAGACTTGAGCTCTGTGGAAAGAAAAACAGTGTGGTTGAGTATGGGAATCTTTGAATGCCGGGCTCTGCCAAGTGTCTACAGACATCAAATGAATTTCCTCTGTTAAACTGCGACTGCTGAATCTCTTCAGCAGTGAAAACAGGCAGACAAAGAAAATACACCTACGGCCTAAAACCCAAGGTCTGGATTGAATTAGACTTTGCTCTGTCGTGTCACCTGTGGCCAAACTCTCCTCACAGACACATGACACTCTGTCTAACACTTTCAAGTGAGACATCCAGAGCTTACAACAAAACAGCAGTCCAAATTCATCCGTTAAACAACCTTGAGTTGGGAAAAGTTGTAACCCAAGCACCTGCAGGACATTTCCCTTGAAAAACAATCACTTCCTTTTGCTGCTGAGCTCCTTTCAACACCACCGGTACTTAGGTGAAACCAACTAGAAGGACAAATCTGCCAAATTGAGAAATGTATTTTTCTATAGTCATTTCACAGTATACATTTTTGTATAAATGTAAATCTTGTAAGATTTTTTAAATTGTTGGAGACAACAAACATATGACAAAAATTGATAGATTTCACTGTTTTGCTCCTATAGTGTGTGGTGTGGGTGGCATGGTGGCTCAGTGGTTAGCACTGTTGTCTCACAGCAAGAAGGTTGCTGGTTCGAGTCCCAGTTGTTGTTTCTATGTGGAGTTTGCATGTTTTCCCTGTGTTTGCGTAGGTTTCCTCCGGGTGTTCCGTTTTCCCCCACAGTCCAAAGACATGCAGTATAGGTGAATTGGCCGTAGTGTATGAGTATGTGTGTGTGTGTGTGTGTGTGTGTGTGTGTGTGTGTGAATGAGTGTATGGGTGTTTCCCAGTACTCGGCTGGAAGGGCATCTGCTGCGTAAAACATATGTTGGAATAGTTGGTGGTTCATTCCGCTGTGGCGACCCCTGGTAAATAAGGGACTAAGCCGAAAGAAAACAAATGAATGAATAGTGTGTGATGTGCTACGATGTGACAAAGACAACACAGGAAATCTCACAAAATCTCTCAAGACTTAAACATGGTGGATGAATAAACTAATAAAGAAATAAACGTGTGTTGTTGCCACAAATCAACAAGCTGATCCTCCCAGCCTGATCTCATGAGGAAACATAACTGTTTATGTATTGATAGAAAAAATGGCTAATTCATATGATTTAATTCATATGAAAACATGACTTTTTAAAGGAGGTGTGCCCCCAAACCCCACCCCTAATCCTACCTCTCATTGGGGATTGTACTAAAATGTATGGATGAGATCGTACAAATTAATACGAATTATCCATTGATTCATTCGTTCATTCATTTTCCTTCGGCTTAGTCCCTTTATTCATCAGGGGTCGCCACAGCGGAATGAACCGCCAAGTTATCCAGCATATGTTTTACACAGCGGATGCCCTTCCAGCTGCAACCCAGGACTGGGAAACATCCATACACACTCATTCACACACATACACTATGGCCAAATTTAGTTTATTCAATTCACCTATACCACATGTGTTTGGACTGTGGGAGAAACCGGAGCACCTGGAGGAAACCCACGCGAACACAGGGAGAACATGCAAACTCCACACAGAAATGCTAACTGACTCAGCCAGCACTCAGTGAACCAGTGAATGAATTATCCACTAAATAAAAAAGTTACAAATTGTCATGACATTGTGTTGGTGTAACGCCCAGAGGGCGGAGGATAACAAGACGAGACGGAGAAGGATGAACATTACAAAAACGGGTTTATTAACACTTACGGGGAAGAGATACAGGATACGGGAAGACAGGACGAGACCCACACGATTCAAATTACCGGACAACAATGGACACAGACGAAAGGGTATATATGGGTGACAGATTGATTACACAGATGACACAGAAAGGATGAACACAGGTGGAACAGATTAACAATGACGGTGGCGGGAGAAAGACAAGGCACGTGACGACAACAAACGATGACGCGGACGAACACTGACAGTACCCCCCCCTTTTTGAAGGCGCGTCCTCGCGCCTTCAACGGGAAACAACAAAATGAAGGAGGGTAGAAGGGGAGGATACAAGGGAGGAGTCTAAGGGAGACACAGGAAGGGAACTGGAGCAGGAGGACCCAGGACACAGCCAGAAGGACGGCCCCGGGCGGAGTCGAGGAAGGGAGGGTCCATGGAGGAGGAGTGGCTGCTGACTCCAGGGGGCCGACCGAGGGAGACGCCGCTGATGGCGGTGGAGCCCAAGGAAGGGACGGAGAGCCGAAGGGCGAAGGTGACGCCGAGGCTTCTGAGGGCCGGGCGAAGCAGGCGGCTCACCCGAGCAAGGCGACGGCGGGGTTCCGGAAGCCCGCGGCGTAGCCAGAGCGACAGAGGACCAAGGCGTAGCTGGAGGGATGGAGGAGCTCAACGCAGCCGGTGGGACGGTGCGATGAGGTGCAGCCGGAAGAGTGGAGTCCAGAGGCGAAGGAAGGGCGACGACTGACCAAGGTGGAGCCGGAGGGACGAGGGAGCCTGGCGGAGCTGGTGGGCGGACGGCCCACGACGAAGACGAGGGAGGAGTGAGCCAACGCGGAGCCCTGGGGTCGAAGGGCCGAGGTGGAGTCCGCAGCTCGGAGGCCGTAGGAGCTGACGCTGGGCGACACCCTCCAGAGGGTGACGCAGACAGGTAGCGCCCACAAGCGAGCTCCATTTCCGGAGCTGGAGCGAGAGCTGGGGGGCTGGCTGACTGCAGCAGTGCTGGAGCTGGATGACTGGCTGCAGTTCTGGGGGACCGTGGGAAGCTACTCATGACCCTGGAGCTGAGGCTTTTTTCTAGGAGAAGAATTAAAAAACTGTGTAGGAACAGTTGATTGCTGCCTGGTAACAGCGGACGGATATTGCTGCCTAAACGCAGCAGATGATTAAAAGTCAAGCTCCAGAAGCCAGTGAGTAGCCTCCCAGTGTCCAGTCGCTGTCCATCTGCATAGGGGGGGTGGGCGGGACTCTCGCTGGTTCCGCGGGTAGCCGCCAGGACTCCCCCTCTTGGCGGTGTTGCCGGCACACACACCTGGTCAGACGGGTGATTAAGCTCCTCCATCTGGGCGCAATTCCGCTCTGTCGCTCTAGGGGGCGATGGCTCATTGGCCCGGGGTGGCTCTCCGTCTGCGGTGGGCTCTGGCAAGCGCTCCCTGCAGGTGGACGATGTTGATTGGCTGGTCACTTGGTCGGGAGTGGCACTGACGAGAACCTCCAGGAAGGCGGTGAGTGGCAAAGCTTTACTCGCCAGTGTCCACTCCATTTTTGCGGCGGTGTTGCCCTGAGGACCATCTTCGGGCGATCGTGCTCTGTAACAGATGATGGGCGCGCAGAGCACGTCGCCCGGAAAGCTGTTCTCAGTCGCTCGATCACGGTCCTCAGGGCTGCTCTCCCCCTGCTCCAGCAGGCGGTGATGACGAACGGGAAGGTGGGTGGGGACCAGGAAAACACGGAAGGGAGAAAATAAAACACTGAAGGGAAAAAAGACTATAAAAAGAAAATCGGGGGAAAACACGCCGCTATTTTTGGTTCCGGTATTATGTAACGCCCAGAGGGCGGAGGATAACAAGACGAGACGGAGAAGGATGAACATTACAAAAACGGGTTTATTAACACTTACGGGGAAGAGATACAGGATACGGGAAGACAGGACGAGACCCACACGATTCAAATTACCGGACAACAATGGACACAGACGAAAGGGTATATATGGGTGACAGATTGATTACACAGATGACACAGAAAGGATGAACACAGGTGGAACAGATTAACAATGACGGTGGCGGGAGAAAGACAAGGCACGTGACGACAACAAACGATGACGCGGACGAACACTGACAGTTGGATCCTCTGTCTCTGTTGTCCAAATTTAATTCACATTCTACTACACCATGACTGTGTTTGTTATGCTTCTGTCTTCTGTCAGTTTGTTTTCTGATTGGATAATGTTTTGTTTCACTTGATGATCTTTGGTTCATTTCTGATCGAATAACATGCCGAATATTTACAATTCACAATCTGATCACCTCTGATGTTCTCTATGTGCCCAGTCTTAGCACATTGCTGCATTATGAAGCCTATTATAATTAAGTTATGAAAGTAAAAAAAAAGGTCCCTCTATGGGTTTTTGTATGTATAAGGTAAGATACAGTTAAACAATATTACACAAACAAGACAGTAGTTTTCCTGAACATCAGCATGAGTCAAATGTGACATTGGTTTTATACAACAGTTCAACAAACAAGTTAATACTCAGCGAGGTACATTTTTAGCGACAATTTTCATTAATTAACATACTTTCGAACAAATCTGGAGCAGAACATTTCTGCATCTCAGAGCAACACTGCAGTAAATGAATCTGAATGAATCTTTTTAGACAAAACATTTCGTCCATTGAGTACAGTGAGTAATTCAATGATCCAATAATTGAGACACATGCTTGCTTTGTTTCTAAATGAATCTGTTGTTTCAAACAGATCGTTTGAATTAATGTTTCATTGAATCACTCATTACTACTGGATTTAGCATCATTTTAATAATGAATGACAGACCTAAACCGTCAACAGCCCTAGACAAAAACCCAAGCAAAATGCTGTTCAATTATTTAAAAATCCCAAAATATGTATCATAGCATTATCTAACACACTTTGAGCAAAACAGTGATTTTTTTTTTTTTGTACTTTTTTCTTGCAGTAGAAATATAGGACACTTAATCTTTTTTAAATCATAAGGATGCATTAAAGTGATCGAAAGTGAATTCCTAATGTTAAAAAATATACTTCAAAGAAATGTTGTTCTTTTAAACTTTTTTATATCAAGGAATTCAGGGAAAATATTTATTCCAGTTTACACAAGCATATGAAGCAAAACTGTTTTCAACATTCAACATAAATGTTTCTTGAGAACAAAAATCATCATATTAAATGATATCTGAAGAGACGCTGTTTTTTATTACATTAATAAAATACTTATAAAAATTATTATAATATTTAAATATGTTGTATTTTAAAAAGTATATACTGTTTATATTACAATTTGTATTTTGTTTATTTGTATAGCATACTTCATACACAATGGTAATTTAAAGTGCTTTACATAAACAAGAATAAAAGAAACAAGTATAAAAAATAAAAAACAAAGAATAAAATATATAATGAACATTAAAATGTGTTAAAAAAGTATTAAAACAATATTTTTTATAGCTTTTCCACCTTTTTTTTTTGATCTGACATAATTTCTTGATTGCTTTTTCTTGGTCATTTTATTATAATTTAAGGACACAGCGATGAAGCTCATATCTATCACCCTGTAACGATTTGTGTAACAGCACTGAAATAACTGTGCCTTTCACAGTTTTAAAATTATTTCTTTCTTTTCAATAGTCTAAACATTTTTCCCAAGATCATAACTCAACAATGGCTTTTGCAGGATAATGAAGTCCAACAAAACTTGAAGAAATAAAAGCAGCTAAGCAACATCTCTCTCAGATCTTGTTTTATCCACACCATTAATCCAGCTCTGGACTCATAAATCTGACTGGCCTGCACTTGGAAGAGCCGTGGATGAGTTCAAAAGACTTGTTATATCTCTTTCCCACCGCAGCTCCGAGGCTAGATGAGGCGTATTATTCAACACACACTTCTGAAGGCCATCTTCCGGGTGGAACCTCACAAATCCTATTGTGTTGCACCGCATACTTCCTTACCAGCGACTTCTCTCCAACACCCACTCTGTGTCACGCCAAAGAAAATTTGTCCAGAGCAGGCCGTCAAGAGCTCAGATAATAAAACTTGGACTGGAGTCTTGCAGAAGAAGTATAAGCTGAACCACTTTTTTAGGTTCAAATCAGGTGCTCAGTACTTCCAGAGCAAAGACAGGAAATCAAAAGCGAAGCGCGACCTGAACAGACCGAGCAACAGCTGTGAAACTCTGAGCCACAGACTAGGAAAGATCACTAATTGTTCATGTCTGTAATAGAAGATCTGCTTGATCTGACAGTCACATCATGCTCAGGAAAAACACTTCCCACTTCTTTTGACCAACGAATTTAGTCTACTTTTAGCATTCTCACATCTTTTGACCAATTCAGTTACTATTTTTAGCAATCCCTTTTCTATGGCTAATGAATTTAATAAATGTTTAGCATTCCCACTTATTTTGATCAATACATTTACCTTTTTTGCATTCCCTTTTATTTTGATCAATGAATTTATTGACTTTATCTGGTTACTGTTTTTGTTTTTTAAACCAGCATTTTTTCAGTATCTTTTCTTTTTTACCAATAAATTAACCATTTTTAGCATTACTTTTTCTTTTTTTACCAATAAATTTATAATTTTTTAGCATTCCCACTTATTGTTGCCAATGAATTTAACCCGTTTTTAGCATTCCCACTTCCTTTGAACAAATTATTTACAATTTATTGGCATTCCCATTTCTTTTCATCAATGAATTTAATTTTGACTAATACAGTTACCATTTTTAGCATTCCCTTTTCTTATGGCCAATGAATTTAGTCCATTTTCAGGATTACAAAATATTTTAACCAATACATTTACCTTTTTTGCATTCCCTTTTATTTTGACCATTGAATTTATCTACTTTATCTACATTTTTTTCAAAACTAGCATTCCTTTTTAGCTATAAATTTGCCTTTTTGGCATTCCCTTTTATTTTTACCAGTAAATTTACCATTTTTACCATTCCTTTTTCTTTTTTACCAGTAAATTAACTTTTTGTTTGCATTGCCTTTTATTTTTTACCAATACATTTACCATTTTAGCATTCCTTTTCTTTTGGCCAATGAATTTAACCCATTTTCAGCATTCCTAATTATTGTTGCCCATGAATTTAACTTATATTTGCAATCCCACTTCTTTTAAAGCAAATTCACTTCCCACTTACCATTGAATTTACATTTTTTTTAACATTCCCATTTCTATTTACCAATAAATTTTATCCATTTTCAGCATTCCCACTTCTTTTTTCTAATGAATGTACTATTTTTTGCATTCCCACTTCTACTAACCAAAGAATTGAATCTTTTACAATTAAACTAACCATTTATATTTAGCATTTCTTTCCCACTTTTTTGGCCTATGAATTTAATCAATTTCCAGCATTCTTTTTTAATTAATTAAAAATCACAATGAATTAATACTTTGATGCTGCACTGTATCAAATGACCAATGTTATTAAATATGCCCGACAAGATTTTTTATACACTGAAAGACATTTTGTGGGTGATTTCTATAAATCAAGGTAAACATGTATGATTATCGTGCTTTTTTTAACACTGTATAACACTTCCTTGATACACTCAGCAGACATTTATTAGGTACACCTTACTAGTACCGGGTTGGACCCCCTTTTGCCTTCAGAACTGCCTTAATCCTTCGTGGCATAGATTCAGCAAGGGACTGGAAAAATTCCTCCGAGTTTTTGGTCCATATTGACATGATAGCATCACACAGTTGCTGCACATCCATGATGCGAATCTCCCGGTCCACCACATCCCAAATGTGTTGTATTGGATTGAGATCTGATGATTGTGGAGGCCATTTGAGTACAGTGAACTCTGTGTCATGTTCAAGAAACCAGTCTGAGATGATTCGCGCTTTATGACATGGCGCGTTATCCTGCTGGAAGTAGCCATCAGAAGATGGGTACACTGGTCAGCAACAACACTTAAATAGGCTGTGGCATTGACACAATGCTCATTTGGTACAAATGGGCCCAAAGTGTGCCAAGAAAATCTCCCCCACACCATTACACCATCACCACCAGCCTGAACCGTTGATACAAGGCAGGATGGATCCATGCTTTCATGTTGTTGATGCCAAATTCTGACCCTACCATCCGAATGTCGCAGCAGAAATCGAGACTCATCAGTCTAGGCAACGTTTTTCCAATCTTCTATTTTCCAATTTTGGTGAGCCTGTGTGAATTGTAGCCTCAGTTTTCTGTTCTTAGCTGACAGGAGTGGCACCTGGTGTGGTCTTCTGCTGCTGTAGCCCATCCACCTCAAGGTTCGACGTGTTTTGCATTCAGAGATGCTCTTCTGCATACCTCGGTTGTAACGAGTGGTTATTTGAGTAACTGTTGCCTTTCTATCAGTTTGAACCAGTCTGGCCATTCTTCTTTGACCTCTGGCATCAACAAGGCATTTGCGCCCACAGAACTGCCACTCAATAGATATTTTATCTTTTTCTGACCATTCTCTGTAAACTCTAGAGATGGTTGTGCGTGAAAATCCCAGTAGATCAGCAGTTTCTGAAATACTCAGACCAGCCCGTCTGGCACCATGCCATGTTCAAAGTCACTTAAATCATCTTTTTTCCCCATTCTGATACTCGGTTTGAACTGCAGCAGATCGTCTTCACCATGTCTACATGCCTAAATGCATTGAGTTGTTGCCATGTGATTGGCTGATTAGAAATTTGCATTAACAAGCAGTTGGACAGGTGTACCTAATAAAGTGGCCGGTGAGTGTATATGATATCAGCCTGTGTATTAAAGAGTACCAACAGTGTCCCTCTAGGCTTTTCTTCATAAGATTCATTCTCCGCAGACTGCATATTTTGACACAAAGCCCATCTACAGAGCAATAAAGCTGCCTGGCAAGGAATGCAGAAAGAAAACATGTCACGTTGTATCTATTTTATGCTTCACTAAAACAACTTGCAGCTTATTTGAAAATTGATGTATAAAGCAATTTACTTTATATTAAAAGGATAGTTCACTCTAAAACGTACATTTGCTATTGATTTACTCTCCCGCCGTCCATCTAAGATGTGACCTTTTTCTTTATTACAGCTTCACAGAACATTTTTAGCTGAAAATCTGGTGTTCGGTGATGAATAAAATACCAGTCAATGGATACAGGCATTTTGAGGGTCAAAATAATAATAATAATAATAATAATAATAATAATAATAATAAAAATCCATGAGAAAAACAATATGTATACATGTGGCTCCTGATGGTACACTGACATTATTCATTCATTCATTCATTTTCTTTTCGGCTTAGTCCCTTTATTAATCTGGGGTCGCCACAGCGGCATGAACCGCCAACTTATCCAGCATATGTTTTACGCAGCAGATGCCTATCCAGCTGCAACCCATCACTGGGAAACATCCACACATACCCATTCACACTCATACACTATGGACAATTTAGCTTACCCAATTCACCTATACTGCATGTCTTTGGGGGCCTCACAGTGGCGCAGTGGATAGCACGTTTGCCTCACAGCAAGAAGGTCGCTGGTTCGAGCCTCGGCTGGGTCAGTTGGTGTTTCTGTGTGGAGTTTGCATGTTCTCCCTGTGTTGGCGTGGGTTTCCTCCGGGTGCTCCGGTTTCCCCCACAAGTCCAAAGACATGCGGTATAGGTGAATTGGATAAGCTAAATTGTCCGTACTGTATGAGTGTGAATGAGTGTGTGTGGATGTTTCCCAGAGATGGGTTGCAGCTGGAAGGGCATCCGCTGTGTAAAACATATGCTGGATAAGTTGGCGGTTCATTCCGCTGTGGCGACCCCAGATTAATAAAGGGACTAAGCCGAAATGAAAATGAATAAATGAATGCATGTCTTTGGACTTGTGGGGGATTGTGCTACCCACTGCGCCACCGTGCTGCCCACTGACATTATTCATTCACTATACACAATTAAGCTTACCCATTTCACCTGTACTGCATGTCTTTGGACTTGTGGGGGAAACCGGAGCACCCGGAGGAAACCCACGCAAACACGGGGAGAACATGCAAACTCCACACAGAAATGCCAACTGACCCAGCCGAGGCTTGAACCAGCAACCTTCTTGCTGTGAGGCGATCGTGCTACTCACTGCGCCACCGTGCTGCCCACTGACATTATTATTATTATTATTATTATTATTATTATTATTATTATTATTAT
>CAIGQW010000532.1:5662660-5683223 GCA_903798125.1 Danio choprae
GCGTGTGCGTGTGTGTGACCCCTAGACACCTCTACAGCATGCAAACGAATCTCTCATTGTGAACTTCAACTCAACCCTGACTCCTCTGGCCGTCTCTCTCCTGCGCTTCAGACCAACAGATCAGATTTCTGCATGAAAACAAGACTGACGAACCACACTCTGTACAGCAACATAAACCCCTCCATATCAGATCACTGTTAGCAAGAAAGACATTTTAGGATGGACGCAAGAGCACCTTAATAGCTGTTAGCATAGCGTGAACAGTTGAACAGTGTTAGGTGACCTTCCTTTTTATATAACAGATAGTCCATATACTGGCATTTAGAACTGCATAACAACCACTTTATTAATGACTGATACATTGTCATAATTACGGTTAAACCATAAACATGTTTTGATCACATATGAAATGGTACAATGGCCAACAGAGTGAAAACTATATATATATATATATGTGTGGCTGGAATAAAAACAAATATTTAATTTGTTGCTAAACTCAATATTCTTAGCCCCCTTAAATGAATTCATCTTCAATGGTATATATATATGTTTACTAGTTAGGTATGTAATATAAAACATTTTGGGGATAATTGTTCATACTTACATAGAAACTGTAATGCTGTAACTGTGATATGAAATTCTGAATTGTTAAACTGCCTCACATTCAACTCACCATACAAGTGCATTTATTCATTCATTTTCTTTTCAGCTTAGTCTCTTTATCAATCTGGGGTCGCCACAGCGGAATGAACCGCCAACTTATCCAGCATATGCTTTACGCAGCGGATGCCCTTCCAGCTGCAACCCATCACTGGGAAACATCCCGGGGAACACGAACACAAGGAGAACATGCAAACTCCACACAGAAATGCCAACTGACCCAGCCGAGGCTCGAACCAGCGACCTTCTTGCTGTGAGGCGATCGTGCAGCCCACAAGTGGATTTATATTTGTTATATATAACAATACACTTGGTACAATTTTCTGCATATAAAATATAAAACATTGTAATAATTTAAAAGAATTAAAGATATTAATTAAATAAATGAAATATAATCTAAGAATGTGCAAATGCCATGTAGTCTACTCGTAAAGTATACTTTAATATATAAACCAAACTGGCTTAATGTTCTTGCAGAAAAAAACCCCAATACAAATAAATTACCATAACAAATATGCTTGCAGCCCTTGCATCTGCTTTCCAAATGTAAGAAACTTTGCCTTAAAACAGTGTAATGATCCTGATATGCACTCAACAGGACATAATTCAACCGCATCACAAAGTGTTTACATAGACTGACTGATATATGAATATGAAGCTCATAAAATGTCTACCACTGTCCATTTCCCAACACCGTATAGAACAATTTTCTAATCTAATAAAGAGTCCTCCTCCTCAGGGGAGTCAGACTACACTCCCTTCAGTCCCGAACTCAAGAAAACCGAATTCCTCTGGCCTGACGTGCATTTGCACTTTTCACAGTCTTTCATAAAGGAATTCAAAACTATTTCAAGAACCCAAGTGTATTGTCAAGGGAAGGGATGGAAATCATGGACCTGGATGACTGTTTCAAACACCAATTTCAAGGTTCGACCTGGAGAACAAAAGATATTTGATGTGATGTCTAACATCTGTCAATGCTAATAAGTTAACAAACTGTAAAAAAATAAATAAATAAGGGAACTCTACGGTGAAAAATTCAGATGTAAGAAAACTATGTTCCCATCGGCTCATTTAATTAAAAACAGCTGAGCGTGCCCTGCTTTGGAGTAACCTTGACATATAATTTAAAACAAACTCCTTCTGATAAATCAGCATGATGCTAGCCAAAATCGCGAGCATCATCCAAGTGCACTAAGAAGCACGCAGGCTCATGAAAAGCTCCTTGGTTCATCTTTAAGAGTTGTAGTTTACAGCTCCGGGATTAAAACAGAGAACATATGTTTCTTAAAGATGTAGCTATAGCAAGAGGCTAATGATTACTTCCAGCAGGACTAGCAGAACATGCTAGGCTAATTACATCTGATAAAATCAATCCAGCTTTTGTCCATGCTCTCGCTTGGCCCGACTACAAACTTTAAAATAGGAGAGCTCACCTTCAACAAAAGATCTTATCAATACACATCTACATTTTTGTGCATTTTTGGCAACTTTTCATGCGTAACTTTGTGTATTACTTATGAATAAAGAACTGTCAGTACTGCTATCAGATGCTTAAAAACAGGTTATTTTAATTTACTCTAAAGTTCAAACATTTAATGTCAGTGAGAATGGTTTTTAAAAGAAGTTTCATGTGCTACGTTTATCTGATCAAAACTACAGTAAAAAACTGGCATAATGTGAAATAACAGTCCAACCCAAATTATAAAATAGCTCCACCGACTTACAAACATATAATGTAAATAGTATATTTTCTGTATAGATGACTGTGAACCACAAAACTATTTTTTGAAATTGAGATTTATACTGAATAGATACGATTTCCAATGATGATTGATAGAAAAATATTTGGCTAAGAAACAACTATTTGAAAATCTGGAATCTGAGAGTTCAGAAAAATCTAAATATTGAGAATATCACATTTAAGGTGTTAAAATTAAGTTTTTAGAAATGCATATTGCCAATCGCAAATTGAGTTTTGATATAAACAAAAGGGCATTTTTATTGAAGCATAATCTTATACTTAATATTTTAATGATGTTTGGCGTAAAATAATCATTTTGAACCATACAATGTATTTTGGGAGGGACGGCACGGTTGCTCAGTGGTTAGCACAGTTGCCTCACAGCAAGAAGGTCGCTGGCAGCTGGCATTTCTGTCTGGAGTTTGCATGTTCCCCCCGTGTGCTCCAGTTTCCCCCACAGTCCAAAGACAGGTGCTATTGGTAAATTGGATGAACTAAATTGTCCATAGTGTATAAGTGTGTGTGTGAATGTGAGAGTATGTGTTTGTTTCCCAGTACTGGGTTGCGGCTGGAAGTGCATCCACTGCGTAAAACATATACCGGAATAATTGGCAGTTCATTCTGCTGTGGCAACCCCTGATAAATAAGGAACCAAGCCGAAGGAAAATGAATAAATGAATGTATTTTTGGCTATTGTCAAAAATGTACCTGCGCTACATGGCTGATTACCTGTGCTACAGACTAGTTTTGTACTTCATTCACATATATAAAAGCCTTTATTTTCATTTGAGTTTAATGCTATTTTAGTGAATAAACATTGAAAAGAAAATACCAGGATTGTCACAGTGGCTGATTTTCCATCATATTTTTTAAGCACAGCCAATATAACTTTAAAGTGGTCATGAATTGAAAAATCCAATTTTCCCTGGTCCTTTGACATATAAGAGATCATTGAACTAAAAACATCCTGCAAGTTTCAGAACTACAATCTTCACTGTTTGTCCAAAAACAGCTCTTATTCAAACAAAGCTGCCAAAACGATTCATTTTATATTTCCTGTCAGTATGATGCAATAGTTCAACAAAGAACGCCTCTGCAGATGATTAATGTGTATTTCCCCAACATTACGACTTTTACCCTTTGCACATGTAGTAGGAGGACAGTAATCTCAAGAGAGATGCAAATGCGTGATTACTTGTAAATGACAGATGCCTCTAAGGATTACAAGATGTTGTGAAGTGCCAAGCTGTGGAAAAACTCAATCTTTACATTGCCTTTCTTGTGATCCTAACACAATGCCTATACTATAGATATTAGTGCACTGCATCCTGCTGAATAGAAGTGTAGTTGCATGTTTGACCACATCAAAAATGCATTGTATTTCTCAAACTCATCAGAAGATGAAAACATCAGAAAAAGAAAAGCTCATCAATCTCATTTGAATAATTATGTTAAGGAGTAACGTAGTCGCACCTCGAATATCTTGTATGGACATAGTGTAAGATTCATAATGAGTGGGTGAATCTTATTAACAAAATTACAGAACACATCTTTTGAAGCTTGTTTTTGCTGATTCAATATGCTGAAAAGACTTGGGGTGTGGGCGGTTCATTCCGCTGTGGCGACCTCTGATAAATAAGGGACTAAGCCGAAGGAAAATTAATAAATGAATGATGTGCAATGCCTGAGATGTGACATGCTATAATCTGAAGTAGTTTTGCACAATATACTGATACTGGGAAAATATTGCAATGAGAAAGAAAAAAAATATGAGTAATATTAGAAAATAAGTCAATAAATAATGTGCTTGATATTACATTATTAAACGCGACAGCCTCGAAAAGAACTCAAGGGTGCTCTTGTGCTGACTGACAAACATGAACAGAAAGTGCCACTCAGTCAGAATGTGCTCACCAGTTTATCTCTCTTCAGCACTATTATATTTTAACAGACAAAAACACACAAATTTATGGAACTTGGAAAAACACACACACACACATGCACAAAAGCTGCAACCTAGTACTGGGAAACACCCATACACTCTCACATTCACTTTCATACACTGCGGCCAATTTAGTTTATTCAATTCACTGGGAGCGTATGTCTTTGGACTGTGGGGGAAACCGGAGCACCTGGAGTAGACCCACGCAAACACGGGGAGAACATGCAAACTCCACACAGAAATGCCAACTGACCTAGCCGGGACTTGAACCAACAAGTCTTGCTGTTAGGCAACAGTGCTAACCACTGAGCCACCGTGCCTCCCAATGTCAAAAATGAAAACACTAAAACAAGACCTCTGCTTAAACAGACAAATATGGAGAAAATAATATTACAAATTAGGCTAAAATCTAAACGAAACCCCTGAGAGACCATTTCGGTTCACTTTCTTGATAAAAAGCGCTTGTTTACCCATTTTTAACTGTCTTTAACCCTTTGATTTTTACATGTGCAAACAACAGAAAACCAATGCCTAATCTGACCTAAAGTGCTTCTGCGAGAGGAACAATACATTGGTTTATATAAAATAAACCCAACTAAAAGACCTTTAAAAGAAAATAAATTGCATACACAAATATGTTTCTCTTAACTGCAAAAAAATAATAATAAATCAAGTAGCCTATACCATTTTTGTGATGCGCTCCACAAGTTCAATATGATGGTATGAAGCACAACCTGTATGCTTTCTTTATTTCACACATAGGATGTCATGGGATGTCACTTTTCACTCATGTAAAAGTAACCTACCCTTGGAAAAAAGAAGTATATTTAAAGTTCATTTAATCAAGTACACTTAAGTAATGTATAAGTACACTTGACTGCAGCCTAATAAAAATAATAATACCTAATAACAATAATAGCATTATGCAACCTGTGATGGAGCTCAGAGGTTCCTCAAGATCAGCCTGATACGAGTCAACTGCAACATTCCAGGTAAAGTAAGTTATCTTTGAACGTGTAAAACTGAACTGCTCACTGTAACCCATTTAATCACTGTTGGAATGTTCAGTGGAGCAAAGCGGGGGGCATAAACAACAGCTAAAGACCACTGTAAGGCCCGCTCGTGCCAAATCTGCCATATAAATAGCTTCAAGAAGGATTATTCTTAAATGAAACTATACAGCATTGACAATTTTAAGCTGACATATGCTTTTACTCGGCAATAAAAACACAGAACAGCATGAGCATCAGGGCTCAAGCTCTTGTGGGGTTATCAGGGAGGAAGTGCTGGTAGGAAAGGGCCGTTTCTCTGAACAATGCTATCTGACAGCTCTAAAGCCGCTCTGCCCACTTCTAACCAGTCAATCTTACTGAAGGCCGTTTGATACACCATACAGCTAGATGACTCACTATGGAGCAAATGAGAGCCTGCACTTTTCCATCCCTGGAGTGGCAAACAATGAGAGCCACATATGCGTATTAAAATGAAGTAACTCAGGACACAAAAATGTAGTCGGTGCTAACCTAAAAAAGGGCTCCCAAGTTTGTCCACAATACACTTCACAAACTGCCCTTGTAAAATGCAAACATGTGGAGACCGACTGACCACCCGCAATTGGTGTGGGTTTAGTTTCGAGCTTTGAATAAATTGAGACTCTGCTAATTTGGTTCTGACGTTTCTAAATCATCCTGCAAGCTGTAAATATGTCACAAGTAACACAGCGTTTAAAAGTGAAGCGTGTAATTTTTCTGATGTTGAAATATTTTCTCCTCTCCAAGTTTAATATCGCAGTGTTTGTTTGAGGGGTTCAATGTGCCGAATTGCTCAGCAAGTTGGGTCAGCAGCATTAACTGAACTTACAAACATAGAAAGAGCACTTTTGAAGGGCTAGGTTACCCAGAAATGAAAGCTTTTTCTCACCCTCATGTCATTCCAAAACTTTTTTGCATTTCATTTCCGAAACACAAAACACACGATTAAAAAATGTTCTATTTTAATATATATCAGAGGTCATGGAATACAGCATTAGTTATTGTACAATTAACTTGTATTATGTGAATACAAAACAACAGTTCTTTAATATTTCGTGTTCTTCAGAAGAGAAAGTTATATAAAGATACACAGACTAGCCATAAATCAGTACAGGCCGTTCCCTGTTTTATTTTGGCTGATCTCTGTTCTGGACTTGAACACAAACTCAATTGCATTGGTTTTCCAAATTGTCATTCGTGTGGAAATATTACAAACTCTGAGCACAGGATATTAACAGAACCCAAAGATCCTGACAGAGCACAGATGCAGCAGCAGGCAAAATATTGTATATATAATAATATCTTGTTTGAAATAAATAAATAAATCAGCCCAATTGCTTGCAATGAAATGTCAAGATCGGATCAACCCTAAAGTTAAACATCAATAAATGATGACAGTATTTACATTTTTGGGTGACCTATCCCTGTATTTGATGCCAGTTTTGAGAACGTGTGATATAAGTCCCTAGTCTCCCCACAGTGCGTCTGTGAAGTATCAGCTAAAAATACATAAGAGATCATGTTTTTGCCACAAATTTGCCACTTGTGTGTAACTTTAAATGCAAATGAGCTTAAATGCAAATTAGCTGAGACAATCATTCATTCTTCAAATTTAGAACACAACAATACATTTTCCATGACTGTAATAATGCCAAAAATGTAAATGTTTCAATATGTATGATTTATATCAAAGTTTCATAAAAATTAAAATGAATGATGTCATTAAAGGTCTCGTGAAATGTGCATTTTTTATTAAATGTTTGACATAATCTCAACCGAAAGATAAAGAGAGGGTGAGATTACATAGTGTAGCTCCTCCCCTTTAAATAAAAAAACAACCAATAGCGTTTTGCTTTATCACCGCTCTGCCATTGAGAGTGGTTGAGCTCAAGCGCATCAAATGTGAAGCGTCTTGAAGAGGGCTGGGCATGTCAGATACTAGAGAGCATTTGATTGGTCATGATTTGATGAGAGACTCAAGTTTGAGGTGACGTGAAAAAACAAATGTTGATTAATTTCATAACATGTTTATATCAGTTTTATAACTTCTAAATGCAAATTTTGTCAAAGTTTTGGAGTATACTAGCTTATAGACATCCTAAAAACTAACAATACTGATACTAACATCTAAAAAAGTTTATTTTAATTTCATGGGACCTTTAAATAAATTTAACTTGTGGTGGATCATGTTTTGAGTTTGACATTTTTGGTGCTTTAAACAATTACAATATGGAATATCCGAATTACTTTAAAGAACAATGCTCTAGGTGCATGGTCCAAAAGAGATACATCAGTGCCAGTATTTTATGATGACAATTTATCGTTGAAGACAAAAGTGAATGTCCAATGAATGTCCAATATTACAAAAAATACTATGTTTAATACTTGTTCTGGATTTGAAGCACACAGTTTGTATTAAGCCCCACTTTCAGAAGGCCAAATAAAGTGTTCCCAACAAAAACATGGCATCCCCACAAAATGGCGGCAACAACACTAATGCGATTCCCACACGTTCTTTCTTTCAGGTGGTATTTTGCAAATATTTCCACATAGTGACATAGATATGCGAGAGACAAATCAATCAAGTCGCTTTTTCAGCAGGATTGGATCTTTTAGACCGAAAAAAATCCTTTAAACTGTTTTTCTGCAAGAACATTAACCCAGTTTGGTTTATATATTAAAGTATACTTTACGAGTAGACTACATGGCATTTGCACATTCTTAGATTATATTTCATTTATTTAATTAATATCTTTAATTCTTTTAAATTATTACAATGTTTTATATTTTATATGCAGAAAATTGTACCAAGTGTATTGTTATATATAACAAATATAAATCCACTTGTGGGCTGCACGATCGCCTCACAGCAAGAAGGTCGCTGGTTCGAGCCTCGGCTGGGTCAGTTGGCATTTCTGTGTGGAGTTTGCATGTTCTCCCCGTGTTGGCGTGGGTTTCCTCCGGGTGCTCCGGTTTCCCCCACAAGTCCAAAGACATGCGGTACAGGTGAATTGGGTAAGCTAAATTGTCCGTTGTGTATGAGTGTGAATGGGTGTGTATGGATGTTTCCCAGAGATGGGTTGCAGCTGGAAGGGCATCCGCTAACATATGCTGGATAAGTTGGCGGTTCATCCCGCTGTGGCGACCCCAGATTAATAAAGGGACTAAGCCAAAATGAAAATGAATGAATGAATAATAAAGCATCATTTGACAACCATCACTCCTTCTCAAGACCAAATTGTAGTTAAAGAGAGAGACAATGGCTTATGCTGTGTGCTGAGCAGTGGCTGTAGCATCTTCCCATCAGCAGTGTTTAAGGCGGAGCTGGTGTAAATCAAAGCCGCAGAGGCAGCCATTGGAAGAACCACTCTGACATTACTGTGGACAGGCTGAGGAGAGACCAGATCTGCTCTCAGCGAGTGAGGGTTGGATATACAGCAGGCCGCAACCACACACACACACCACAGGTTGGCTCTGAGGACATCCACACTTGCACATGTCTACTTCATGTTCCCAGCCGAGTTCATGTACAGCACGTTTATAGCCACAAACATTGAGAAAAGCAGACGGATGCTTTCTCATATTATTTTTTATTTACCTTTATATTTATAGAGCATGCTTCTTTCCGGTGTTGATATATTACTTCCTATTGAAACAGGAAGTTTTGGACAGGAAACCTATATTTCTGGCTATTGTTTATGAAGCTGATTTGGTGCTTGTTTGTTGTTTGCAAAAGGTACTCAGGGGAGGGGCATTCTCATTCTAGAGAGTATCTGATTGGATAATATATTGTTTAGTGTAAGATGAGTCATCAGTTTTATTAGTTGATTTTTCCAGAAGATAGATACTGCCATTTTTATGTTTACATCTGCTAGATTGTTTAAAGGGGGTTTAAAAATAGGTTTATTGTGTTAACTGAAAGGATTCATTTTAATGCTGAAAGGCTGCATTTATTTGATCCAAAACACAGCAAACAGATGTTTTCTGTTATTAACTGTTAACTGTACTTTATTCATGGGATGGCGAAGCTGCATTTATAGACTTCGGTGTCACACAGTCCTTGAGAAATTATATATATGCTGATTTGCTAAAAAGTTATTCATTCATTTTCCGTTGGCTTAGTGCCATCAGGGGTCGCCACAGCAGAATGAAATGCCTGAAAATGTATTGTTTTGAATAATTTTGAAAGCATTTATTTAATGATTAACATTTTTGTGGAGACTGTGATACAGCTTTTTGTAAGATTTTTAAATATAATATACTTACTCTTACTTTATATCGAAGTTGATATTAAACCGCACCATGTTTGGTGTTTCATTCATTCATTAATTTTCATTTCGACTTAGTCCCTTTATTAATCTGGGGTCGCCACAGCGGAATGAACCGCCAACTTATCCAGCATATGTTTTACGCAGCGGATGCCCTTCCAGCTGCAACCCATCACTGGGAAACATCCACACACACTCATTCACACTCATACACTACGGACAATTTAGCTTACCCAATTCACCTATAGCGCATGTCTTTGGACTTGTGGGGGAAACCAGAGCACGGGGAGAACATGCAAACTCCACAAAGAAATGCCAACTGAACCAGCCGGGGCTCGAACCAGCGACCTTCTTGCTGTAAGGCGACATCGCTAATCACTGCGCCACTGTGTCGCCTTTAGATATAATATAGCATTCATTCATTCATTTTCATTTAGGGTAGCCACAGCGAAATGAACCGCCAACTTATCCAGCATATGTTTTTAAGCAGCGGATGCCCTTCCAGCTGCAACCCATCACTGGGAAACATCCAGACACTCTCATTCACACTCATACACTACGGACAATTTAGCTTACCCAATTCACCTATACCGCATGTCTTTGGACTAGTGGGGGAAACCGGAGCACCCAGAGGAAACCCACGCCAACACAGGGAGAACATGCAAACTCCACACAGAAACGCCAACTGATCCAGCCGACACTCTAACCAGCGACCTTCTTGCTGTGAGGCGAACGTGCTACCCACTGCGCCACTGTTAATTAATGAATTAATTAATTCATTCATTCATTTTCCTTCAGCTTAGTCTCTTATTTATCCGGGAGAATTTATTTGAAATATTTTAAATGTCCATATTGTACATTTTTGTCTTTTTATCAATTTAATGCATTTTTACTGAACACACAAATACTGCATGATCTGAAAAACCTATGATCTTAAAGCTAACGAACTAAACATTTAGTCCAGGTTGGATTAGCACTCACATTTTTGTTTTTAAGTCCCAAACTAAAGATATAAAACAAAAAATGCATCATGATGCATTATGATGTATTTTTTCAAAATTGAATTCCAGAACAATCTAGAGCAATGCTATGTGCAAGCCTAAATGTCATATTTTTATTATTTGAGCCTACCAAATGTGCAAAGAAGTCAAAACAGTGGCAGGAATCCTCCCATTACACACACAAATGAAAATATGCTACTATATATTCACAGAAAAAAACAGGAATGCCTAAGCTTTCAGACTATTATATGTTTGCATTTTTTGACATCATAACATGATTTTAATTTGTTTATATGTCTTTGGTATGTGGTTTCTGTAGCATCACACCTTTTCACAGCATCTTTTCAGTTTATTTTAAGTCTCAGTCAGACCACTTATATTAGTTAGAAATGCATAAGGGTTTAAATGACTGTTGTTTACGCTTGCACAAATAAACAAAACTAACAGAATTTTAACAAACCAAAGTGTCTGATACATGTAGAGTATTGTAGTGTAAAAAAACATAGCAATGAATGTGTCCAGATAAACCATACTCCGTTAGAATGCCAATAAGAAGAAGAAAAAAACAACTCAAAATCACAATTGCACTGCACGTCTTTTTGTTTTCATTCACATTCACACAATGCACCCAAACACACCCAGGCAGATTCTTCCCCTCAAGGCACACTCTAAACACTACTCAGGATTTGGACCAGATTCGGAGACTAGATTGTAAAAAGGAGAAAGGGGATAAAAAAAGAAACCCTGTTCTCCACAGTGTGAGTTTATTTTCGAGTTTTTACGGCCTCAAAATAAAAAAGCTCCACCAAAATAATCAAGGAGTCAAAAAGAGCAAAACAAGGAAAGCGAAGGGCTTGCTAGTGATGGTTAATGAGGACCATATGCCTACCTTCACTGGTAGCTGCATTCTTTGGAGCTTTGGTTGATGTCTGATCCGTACTTGAACTCAGGTCGGAGGAAATACTGGAACTGCCTTTCCCTAAAATCACAGAGAACACCCCAGGACACGTCAGGACACCCGCACAAATGCAGAATGAGGGTGAATGAAAGAGTAAAATATTACACATGCACTCAGCAAAATTCAGTGCGTTATATGTTCGCTCAGAAGACAAAACGATAAAAGATTCTATCATTAAAGAATGTATAGATAAAATAAAAATGATGACTGTGTAACGTTTGAAAGAAACGAATGCCACAGAATTCACTGAATCACACGATAAATGCCAGGCATTTTCTTTCTGTCCATCACAAACTTAGAATAACAAACCAGATGCCTCCCACAGATACTCCCCAATGGCAGAGGCTGAAAACTGAAGCTCTCTACAAATCACATTACAGGAAAAACCGAGGCCAAAGAAACACAAACCCAGCTAAACTCAAATTAAGGGTAAAAGTGGTACTATTAGATTGAGTTCATCACATAAAAAACTACATATTATATAAAGTCTTTTAGAGTTACTAGAAGAGAACAAGAAAAACAACTTTTTTTTTTTGGAGGGGATGATGACGTTATTTGGAAAGCTGAGAAGCCTTTTGTTTTACAACGTCTGAAAGGTTGATTCCAAATTAGGAAAGATGTATCGTAAACCCAAGACTCGTGTTTCTTCCAATTTGGAATTTGATTAGCGTGCAACAATTCCTGTTTGTTTCTGATTTATTTTCAATCTGTCAACGCAGCTGATTAAGCAGCAGTAAACAAAAACTAATACTAAAGACTTAAAGACTAAAGACTAAAACTATTGGTCGAGATATTTTAGTGAACTGAAATAAAATTCTAAAAATGCACAATAAACGAAAAGCTAAAACTAACTGAAACTAACAACAGTCACTGGAAAACCGAAATAAAATAAGCAGTTAAACAAAAATAATAATCATTTATGGAATTAATAAGCAATCATTCTGTGGTGATACCTTTGTGTGCTTTTGGGTTAAGTGTCTGTTCATGTAGGCTGCCAAACACTGAACATTGCTCTATATGTTTTATTAACTCCATTAAAACTAAAATGACTAAAGCTAAAAATAAGACCAAAACATGAATCTAACAAACTAAAGTTTAATTTACATTTGTCAAAATAAAAACTAAATTAAAAACGCAACAACTATAATAACCACGGGGATAACTGAACATGTAGTGGTGTGAAAGTTTCCTAAACACTCCTGTTTGTTTCTCTGGCACTTCAGGTCACACACGAGGCATGTTTACAGGCTCCAGAAGAGAGCAAACACAAGTAGAGTTCGCATCAGCTTTGATTTGACCATAAATGGCCTGACCGATGGAGCTTCCACATGCTGAGAGAAAAATGTGTTTTGCTCTGTAAACAAACCTGTTTTTCACTAAATAGTCTCCTAGTGATATCACTAAAGACGTTTTAGGCCAGGCCTTTTATATAAATGAACGGTGGACCAAAAAGGAATCTTGCTCCGACACCAACACTGAATGTGATGTCTGATTGCATCACAAGCATTGTTTATTGTTCATTGTCTGTGAAGAATGTGCTGCACTGCTGATGAGATTAATTGACTGAAGAAACCTTACATTGCTGGAATTCTACAAAAGAGTGAATGTAAATCATAAGATTGCCAGGAAAACAAAATCATTAAAGATAACAAGCACCATTTATGTTTATGGTACAAACAATGAATGCAGGCCTATTTTTGAGGAGCAAGGTGTTCACAATAAAAACTGTGTGTAGTTTATTCCTATTTTATATGCAAGGTGAAAGACAATCTACATCGGTTTTAGGGTTGTAACGGTATACCTGCATTAGGGTTTGAAAGTGTATGGTTATCATACCGTTAACATTTTTATATCTAGGGGTTTAAAAAATTGTGCATATGCAACTGTTTGCTTCTGCATGGCTACTTTTTTTGTTGTTTGTTTAATATATACAGTGAAATCGCAATATTTTCGGAGACACTTATCAAACCGTGAAAATCTTATATCGTTACACTGTAAAAAAATCAAAAGTTGACTCAACTTTTAAACCAAGTAGTTGCCTCAACTCAACGTTTTAAGTAAGGTCACATGTCTCCTAAGTTTTTATAGTTCACGGCAATCCACGTGTGGCAAGAATGGCCGTAAGTGATTTCATTTTGAACGAATCTTTTATGTGACTCGAGAACGATGAGTCCTCTCAGGGAGTAATTCGTTCATTCGTGCATGCGCACATTTGTGCAGGTGGAGGAGAAGATTAGTTAATTTTCCAGTTATCTATCGAGTTCAGTCGTTCATTCATCACGTGAAAGACAGAAGCCAGTCATATGCATTTATAGCCGGAAAAAGATTTGATCCGTTCATTTCTTGAGTCTTCGGTTTTGAGTCATCTCTTTACATGATGTCATGTGATGAACGAACGATTAAAAAACCCGAAGACTCAAAAGGTGTACTAATCCTGGGTGTTTCCAGCTCAGACTGTATGCATTGGTTAAGCTTATATGGAACTGTTAGTGTCAGGTAAACGTACGACTCAAATTTGAAAATATGCCAGAAGAGGTGATCAGAGTTAAAACACCACGTAAACGATGAAGAATTGTTTTCTCTTTCTTAGTATAGTAGCATTCTAGTTATGACTTGTTTGTAGTTTGATCAACGTTTGGACTAGTTGTAGATATTTTTGGAAGCATCTCGTAACATTTTTAATGTTATTTTGTCAAATTGAACGAAATGACTCAAAAAAGGGGTGTCACGGTGGTGCAGTGGGTAGCCCAATCGCCTCACAGCAAGAAGGTTGCTGGTTCGAGTCCCGGCTGGGCCAGTTGGCATTTCTGTGTGGAGTGTGCATGTCCTCTCCGTGTTGGCGTGGGTTTCCTCCGGGTGCTCCGAGTTTCCCCCACAAGTCCAAAGACATGGGTGAATTGGGTAAGCTAAAATTGTCCGTAGTGTATGTGTGTGAATGAGTATGGATGTTTCCCAGTGATGGGTTGCAGCTGGAAGGGCATCCGCTGCATAAAACATATGCTGGATAAGTTGGCTGTTCATTCTGCTGTGGCAACCCCAGATTAATAAGGGACTAAGCCGAAAAGAAAATGAATGAATGAATGACTCAAAAAAAGATTTGTTCATTTCAATGAACGAGACTCAAAGGTCCGAGTCAGTAAAATGATCTGAACTGCCCATCACTAATGGCCGTTGCATACTTCACTTTTTCTTCTTCTGGTTGAATGGTGAGTTACAGACCAGCATGAAAGGTGAGTATCGCCACCTATTATACTGGAGTGTGTCTAATTTAATAATATATTACTTGAGTGTCTTTCTTCCTTATATTTCTTAGTTCATTAGGACATGCCACCTTTTACTTTTTTTGTCTGAATCCCAAATACTTTGCCAGTGTTTATCAATGTGGCTTTTTAGTGCTCTTCCTTCATTTTTTCCCAAGGGAAATCAAATTTTTTATTAAGATTTAAAGCTTCTATTGCTAGTTTGTCTGTGATTTCCTTGAATTCCAATATGTGATGTTATCCAATAGAATTGCTCATATGCAGTTTTTCCAGGTTTAGTAATGCTGTATATTCATTCATTTTCTTTCAGCTTAGTCCCTTTATTAATCAGGGGTCGCCACAGCGGAATGAACCACCAATGCTGTATATATTTAGATAAAAAAATGCCTGTTTGTTTTCATGCATCACACTTGGGCCAACTCCTGAAACAGAACAGCACTCATGTGCAAACTTTCTGACCAACTTCCATTAATACCAGCTTGCATTTTTAAGTCAGTTCAACAACCATACCTTAGTTGACCCAGTAATTGTTCAAACAACTTATTTTTATTAGTCCAGATGGCTTTGTTGTGTTTTTTTGTGCAGCTAAATAACAAATACTCATTAAGCCAACATTTCACTAGTTGGATGTTTTACAGTGCACATCCCTATAGTCAGTTCTGAAGATTACAGTGTCACAAAAACAAAAAAGCCTTCAAATGAACAAATAATTATTGAACAACTTTTAAATAGAGGTGCTTTTAATTTCAGCGCACTGTAGAGAAGCAAAAATCCCTTATTAGGTTTACATTCGGATTCATAATTTGCTGTAAATATGACTGGATCTCTTTGGATGACTTGTTTGGATTTAATAATGGTTGCACTGGAACAGATCCAGGACATTCTGGTTTTATTTTGAGCCCAAAAATGCGGTCTTTGACAATGACTTCCTCTGTTAGAGGCTCAAATAGTCATCAAATTAAACATGAGCAAACATTTACTTTAATACATCCATGATGCACTAAAGGCTAATAGCTTTCATTTGTAAAAGAACAACTGGTACTCTAAAAATGAATGCATAAGTGATACTGGAATAAATATTAGCATTTGAATGCATTTAAGCCACTCCAAAAGCCCTGTATATGGATTAAAGTGCACATTTATAAATTGTTGGCTTACAAACTGCAGTTTTTTAATGTAGAGCATATGAATGCACAGAACCTAAAAATAAGATTTTGCCACTCCTGACATTCCAACAACGAGCAATCATATTTTATATTACATCAATAAATCTGTAAAATACTGCTGAACTGAAGTATGACTGTGTTTAATTCAATTAGGTGAAGCGAAGGTCTAAGTAGAAATATCTCATTTAACCAGTAATAAACTGATCTAATCAGCAGACAACCACTTTCCGAAGACCTCAACTTCAAAGGATAACAGCAAACATTGCAAAAGTTGATAATAAGTCAAATATGCAAAGTGTAGAGCTGCATGTGGGAAGTTCTTGGTTTTCTCACTGAATGCCAGTCTTAAGGGCCAAACCTTGACCTTCCAGAGAAATCTGGTGTGCCTTAAAAGACCACAAGCATCTCAAACAGCCAAGAACTCACTCTGTGAGAGCAAAATCTCTGGCATGAATGCTTATGGTTATTAGAAAATGATCAGTATCAACCTTCAGCATCCACAGTTTAAAAGGACAGTATCTGCCCTGCTGTTTATTCACTGCTGTGTATACCAATGTGGCATATATTGCTGGATGAAAAGAAAAAACATTTAGAGATTTGCAGACAAGCTAAGATGATAATGTGTGATTCCCACTTTATTAAAGTACACACACCCTCCATCGATGGTTAGTTTAGTAAAAACCATTCAGCTTGTGTTGTGCACAGTTGGCACACAGTAGTTTATTATTACTTCCAAATCAAAAACTACTCAAAGTACTTATAAAGCTGCCTAACACCATGCTCTTTTAAAATTTGCAAAAACAATTTGTCTGTGGTAGCAAACCTTTCATCTGTGTTTAAGTAGGTTTATAATCATAATAGTAAAATGAGTGTATATAAAGCACTAAATAAATTATAAAAAGATTTTAATGTTTCACCTAATTATTATTAAGAAACTACTAAACAGATTTTTTGTTTACCCAGCTTTTCTCTTCAAAATATGAATGGTCAATTTTTTTAGTTGGCCCTAACTTATCTCCAACTTAAAAAAAATATAAAAGAGAAAAGTAAATATTACCTCATAATTTATTCTCCCTCATTTGGTTTCAAACATTTATGAGTTTATTTCTTCTGTTGAACACAGTAGAAGGTATTTTGAAGAATGCTTGTTGCAATTGTACAGTCCTGTAACTTGATTGGGTTAAGTATCAATACCAAAACTCTCAAACCATTGAAAGCAATCAAGCATTGCGAAACCATAAACAGAATTTCAGAAATTGACATTTCTTTTAGCATATTTTTAGAATCCTAAAGTGTCCTTGTACAGCCAAGTTAAAGGTGCCTGCTCAAATATATTAGTGTGATGAAATCATTTTGCATAAAACTGGACTAAATTATGCCTGCTCTGACCGACTTCAGCTCTTAGTATCAAAGTATACATTTGTATTTAAATGCATTCATTCCACCTCTAAGCTGCATAAAAAGTATAGAAGGGCACTTTAATGCCACTTCATTAAAGCTTCAGTGTCACCCTTAGTGAGTAAATTTGGCACTATAATCAATTACTGAAAATCAATTGTTGATCTGACAAAATCCATGGAGGAATTATGATTCTGACCTAATATAGAGCCTATATAATTACTGTATACACATGACTTTTGTTGCTTGTTCAAATCACTTAATTAAAATGAGCTGAATCAACACAATTCTTAGATTTGGGGGGGGAGGGGAAGTCAACTTAATTGTTTTATGTTCAATCCACTTAAATTTGTAAAAATGATTAAGTTAACTTAACCGATTTGTGTTGCGACAACATGATTGAATTGTGTGGAAGTCTGCCATTTTCACAGTGCAGAAACGCCAGAAACACCAGAAAGTCTTTAACTCCCCAAGTTTAAAGGGTACCTTTCCAACGTCTCAAAAGCTCACGCAGTGACAGAAAATGACAACTATGCAGTACAATACAGAGCTCTCTGTAAGGCTACAGTTGCCCACGGAGAATAATGGGGAATCGTGACGTTGCCACAACTATGGCTGCTGTACAGCGAGATTTAAGAGTGGAAAAGGCGCATTGTGTCTGAGAGAGTCTGATTCTGGCACTCACCTTCACTCCCGCTCTGTTTCCCATTGTTCGCACCCATCCTGAGGAATGCATAATCTACCGTCTGCGCTCCGGAAAAGTATCCATATGCGTAAAACACGTACGGCTAAAGAAAAGATGTGATGAATATCCGCCAAGGACTGCGTTTAAATAGAGTTCGCTCCTGTAGTGTTGCTAGAAGAGTAGCATGACGGTAAAAGTACAGCGCAACTTATGCAATCGGTTAAAACTCAACGCGGCTCCGCAAATGGGAGTTCAAAAGCTGAATTACTTCAGATAAAGTGTCGGTTTTGCATTTTTACCATGTTAACAGCTCTTCGTCTCCAGACAGCGCGTAGTCCTCCAAAAGGAGAGACTGGAAACCAGATACTGGTTGCGTCAGGATCGCGCATACGCTCTTGCTGAATCTGTTACCATGAGTTACTTCAGCGTCTGCCGCGAGCGCGAGCGCTTTGACCTAATATCCTCCTCTTTCCCGTACAGTGTACCGTGCCTGATGTTGTGGCAAGCTGCTTTAACATGTAGGCTATTCTTAACCAGTTACACTTTTGGTGTTTTTATTTTATTTGCTAGTACATGCTAGTAATTGATATAATATAACAGCAAGGCAATGAAGGTTTTTATAGGCCTAAATTCAGAGCTTAACAAGTGATTTTGAAAGTTGTAGAATATGCATCTGAGAGTGGTGACTTATTGCATAATGATAGTTTTAGTTTTAGAACACAAATATAATATTTTGGATGATATCCTAGAGCTACCTGATTCTCCATAGATGGTCCCAACTCGTTCAAGTCCATAAAGGACTTTCCAAAAACATCATAGGTGGTTCAATCGGAATATTATGACTCTACAAGAATACTTTTGTGTGCACATAAAATAAACTTTTCTTCTCCTCAGTTGCCTATCAGTATAAGGTGCTCGTTCACCAACACTGAGTAGAAACTTTTTTAATAAAGTAGCTATTTTTGTTTTGTGTGCACAAAGGTATTCTTGATAGAGGTATGGAGTTCTCAAATTTCATCTAAAATATTTTAATTTGTGATCTGTAAACGAACAAATGTCGTTTGTGATGACATGAGTGTGAGCAGGGGCGGATTTAACCAATAAGCGAGGAAAGTTGCTGCTTAGGGCACCAGGTAACCTGGGGGCCCCCAATAAATACGTAGAAGTATAAACTATACCTATGAATTATATATAACATCGTTTTCTATCATATTTTGTATGGTGAGGGTCTAACAAATAACATTTGAACATAATTATTACATCTACGCAGATTTGTCCCCCATCCTGAATCACGGAGCAGTCCAGTAGTCAAAACAGGCAAAGATTTAGTTTTAAAAATGAAATAGTTTATTTATTATTTTTAGTTGTGAATTCATTTTAAGGAAACATCATTTAAAGTGTAGAGATTGCATTAAGACAAAACATAGAAAAGGAGATTGAGTGATATAACAAAAAAATATATAAATAAATAAAACATGAATAAAAGTACAAAGGGTGCATTATAGAACTTTTGGGCCCCTTGGCTGGAATTACACCCCAAATCACCAAATCCTCCCCTGACGATGAGTAAGAAACAGCATAATTTTCATTTTGGGTGAACCCCTTATTTTAGGCTTCTGATCCAAATTCATCATAAGGTCATCCAAACATCTTGTTCAGTATATTTTATATCCTATTGTAGTATAATGTAGTATAATATAGTTAAAAAAACACACTATATTTACTACATTTAGTATTTTCATGACAGTTTGGAGCAAGCTTCATGTCATATAATGATATAAATCAAACATTTCTAAGTATTGTGAAAAATTGCAAAAAGTTTATCTTCTCAAATGCAATCATGCATGAGTCATCATGACATATGAATGGAACAGGTTGCAGGATCCATAAGCATGTGAAACCATTTTATGATAAAGAATTAAACACTAACGTCTTCCTCTCCATTGTAAACAAACAGCATCACAAAGTTTGCTTCCACACTTACATACACACACACACACATACACATTATTCTCCAGACTGTTAGGAATGCACTAAAGACCATTTGCCAAAGCTGTGGATTAAAGCCTTCTGATACATGGTGAAACAGATTTGGCAAAAGTTCCAACATGTTTATATTTGTTGGCACACTTGAAAACATCAAAGGTTTCTGCTACAGTGTGTTTTCACAGTGTTGAGCAATGTAGCCAAAGATATACATGTTGATTTCTTGATTGCAACAGACAAATCAATCAATGGTGTTTAAGTTATAGTATCCCCACACACACATTAGTTCAGACACACACAGTTGCTGTTCGTGCTGCTAAGAGGACAGTGGCCATTTACATTATGACAAGACAGTATTTTCACTTTAGAAAAGTAATTTATAGGCTTTTTGTTGTTCAAGTTGATTTTTTAAAATATATAATAATAATAATAATAATAATAATAATAATAATAATAATAATAAT
>CAIGQW010000532.1:5683233-5713517 GCA_903798125.1 Danio choprae
AATAATAATAATAATAATAATAATAATAATAATAATAATAATAATAACAATAACAGTGTGGGAATAGAGTGTCAGAATTAGTCCACTAATAAAGTCCACTTGAAGGAGTGCATGAAAAGGATTGAGTGAGTTTGAGCACTCAGTGGGATGCCAATTTGTTTGTGCTTTGCTAGTTGATAATTCTCTCAGATGGATTAGATTTGTTGTCAGGGTTGTACACTCGTTATTGCAGTGCATTGTGGGATTGATCGAGTACACTTCAAAATGTTCACTATGGTTTCAACACCACTACTAATACAGGGGTACAGGGATGACTTCTGCTCAGACTCACATTTTGTTAGATTTTTTCTGAACCATTTTCAAATTTTCAAAACTTAATATCTCTGCAAAATAATGTCCTAATAATCTTAATTTAAACAAACAAACAAACAAACAAACAAACAAACAAACAAACAAACAAAAACACTTATTACTGGTTTTGTGGTCAATTGGTCACATTTCATTCTAACATATGTAATATTATTAATATTACAAAAATATTGCACAAGCCTTTGATAGTAATAAGTATTTCTAATGTGCAATGACAATAGTTGACATCAATACATTTTTATTATTTATTATTAACTACCCTCAAAAAATGACTTTTGCTTCTTGTTCAAACGACTTATTAAAAATTAGTTGAAACAACACAATTGGGGGGGGGGGGCAACCTATTTGTTTTATGTTTGTAAAAATGATTAAGTTAACTTAAACGATTTGTGTTGGGTCAACATAAAGGAATTGTGTAGAACTCAGCATTTTTACAGTGCAGGGTATATATTGGACATTAATGTACAAAGTGCATTCCAATAGGTTAAAAAGTCAATTAGATGAACTAAATTGGTCGTAGTGTGTGAGTGCGTGTGTGAATGTGAGAGTGTATGGGTGTTTTCCAGTACTGGGTTCTTGAGAGGCATCCACTGCGTAATACATATGCCAGAATAGTTGGCAGTTCATTCCGCTGTGGCAACCCCTGATAAATAAGGGACTAAGCCGAAGGAAAATGAATGAATATATGAATAAATGTTAAAATGCTTTGCCATTGTCATTTTTATAACATCGAATGTCTAGTCTAGTGGATGAAATGTACAGGTAAATATGTAAAGAAAACCATCAGTAAACCAGCTAAATAAATTGACCACAAAGTTTTTTAATACCAGCAAAATAATACCTGACCGAATAACGTGAATGTAATTAGTCACATGTGAACATGAACGATCATCTTCGTGTAACTGACCAGTAACTCATAACCTCCAAGCTAGAGGGCGATACAAGCTCTCCAGCATTCTGACAGCGCTACTCTCCTCTACTTCGTGGTTGAAAAAGCGTCAGCCCAAAACAGAAGAGGCAGAACTTAAACTTGTAAATGCTGTAAGTATTTCACATTTCCGGATAACTTTTCTTCACCTAAACGGTCAGTTGTCCTTCTTATCTTACTGAAAGTAAACAGCAAGACGTTTAACCGGTATGTAGAAAACCATGCTTTAACCAAGCACGCTGACTCGTAGTTATTAGCCGGTGTGGTAAAAAAGCGTGACAATTTCGACACTGATTGATATTTTTCGTAAAAAATGTACAAAAAGCTTCATCTTGTATGTGTAATCCGGAATTGGCTCGTTAAACAACGCCTTAGCGAATATATTCATCAGCTAGACCATCTTTAGTGCTTATATAATTACTATGTTTTTGTTCAAATTGCAGCTTTGAATATAACATCCTGATTTTGATAACACAAGATAACGTGTTTTTTTTAAGCTTAACCCATTGACCAGGGAAATATCTTGAATTTCCTTTCATGTCCATAAAGAATTAACAAAATCCAGAAGATTCTAGAAGTTACTTGATGTAATTATAATTTTCTTTGCGAAAAAAACATGTTTTAAGCATTCATTGCATCTGTTAAATGTTGCATGTACTTATAATATTGACATTTTTTTTATTTCAGTAGTGACCATTCCTTAGCCTAGACAAGTCATACAGTCAAACCCACAATTATTTATATGAGGGGTATGAATAATTTCGGCTTATTCAGGGGTATGAATATTTATGTAGCATATTTAATACACAAAGATAATTATTTGCATAAAGATGATTTTACAGGTATATAAGAAACTAAAAATACATTTTAGTGACTTTTTTTGTTTGTTTGTTGCTATATATTACGGTTTATTGTATATATATATATATATAAACATTTATATATATAACCATTTATATATATAACCATTTATATATATAACCATTTATTCTATTGATATTTAATGTGAATAATTGCAATCTATCCAGTTTAATTATTTATTAAAAACTAGAACATATTATCCAGTAATGTATATTTCAATTATAAATGTTAACAAATTATTACTTGGTTACCATGACAGTGGTTATATATCTGTTTTATTAATTTATTAAAAGCTTGAAGATATTTATTAGGCACTAACATGTATCCCAATTATGAATAGTAAGTGTTACTGTTAGCTCATTTTTAAATGTGAATTCATTGTAAATGTGAATTGTTTTTACAAGTGTGAGTAAACTATAGTATAGTTACTCTGAGGCTTATTACCTACAGTTGAAGTCAAAATTATTCAAATATTTCCAAATGATGTTTAACAGAGCAAGTTTTATTTTTGTTTTTTTTACAGTATTTCCTATAATTTTTCTTCTGGAGAAAGTTTTATTTGTTTTATTTCGGCTAGAATAAAAGCAGGTTTAAATTTTTTTTTAAACATGTTAAGGTCAATATTATTAGCCCCCTTAAGCAATATTTCTTTTTAATTGTCAACAGAACAAACCACTGTTATACAATGACTTGCCTAATTACCCTAACTTGCCTAATTAACCTAGTTATGCCTTTAAATGTCACTTTAAGCTAAATACTAGTATCTTTAAAAAATTGAGTATCTTAAAAACTTATGTTTAGAAATGTGTTGAAAAAAATCTTCTTTGCTTTAAACATAAATTGGGGGAAAAATATACAGGGGGCTAATAACTCAGGAGAGCTAATAATTCTGATTTCAACTGTATATAACTAATAAAACTAGCAATTGCCATCAAACTGGGAAAAATGTTTATTATAATATGTAATGATGTTTTATACAGGTATATCAATATATTTAGTCATTATTTAAACCATTTTCTTTCTCATCACGCAGAAATAATGTTCAACAGCAATGGCTACTTACAACACGCTGCAGGACCGTATCAGAGTAGCCAAGGAGCTGCTTGAGCGAGTGGACAAAATTTGCAGTCGTCAAGGCCGAGAGGTTGAGGGACGTGCTAAACTGTGCAGTAAACTCCGGGCTGAGCTCAAGTTCCTGCAGAAGGTGGAGGCTGGCAAGGTCGTGATCAAGGAATCGCACCTCCAAAGCACAAATCTCACTCACCTGAAGGCCATCGTCGAGTCAGCCGAGAGTCTGGAGAAGGTGGTGAGCGTCCTGCATGTGTTCGCCTATGAGAGCCCCGACGGTCAAAAGCAGACGCTGGTGGTGGACGTGGTTGCGAACGGAGGACATACATGGGTCAAAGCCATCGGGCGCAAGGCGGAAGCGCTGCACAACATCTGGCAAGGCCGTGGGCAGTATGGGGACAAAAGCGTCATTCGGCAAGCAGAAGATTTTCTTGAAGCCAGTCAGCAGCAGCCAGTGCAGTACAGCAACCCTCACATTATATTCGCATTCTATAATGGCGTTTCCAGCCCGATGGCAGACAAGCTCAAAGAAATGGGCATTTCGGTGAGAGGGGACATTGTTGCTGTTAACACGATTGAAGGTGGAGAAGAGGAAGAGGAGACCGAAGACCAGGAGGGAGATCACGAAGATCTGGTGGAGGAAGAAGAGGAGGGTGAAAATGTCGACGATGATGATATCGATGAGACAGACCTCACACACACTCGAGTAGATCGAGACACCATTGTGGCCAGTCTTGCCTTCCCTACTGAGGTGATAGTGGACGTGTGCAATAGGGTGAATCTCGACATCACCACGCTGATCACATACGTGTCATCTCTGAGCCATGGCAACTGCCACTTCACTTTTAAAGAGGTGGTTTTGACGGAGCAGGCCGCGCAAGAACGGCAAGAGAAAGTCCTGCCGCGGCTGGAGGAGTTCATGAAGGGAAAAGAGCTGTTTGCTTGTCAGTCTGCGGTGGAGGATTTCCGTGTGATTCTGGACACTTTAGGAGGCCCGGGAGAGAAATCCCGAGCTGAGGAGCTGCTGGCGAGGCTCAAAGTTGTTCCGGATCAACCGTCTGAGCGCACTCAACGATTGGTCATGAGCTCAAAGGTGAACCACAGATCGCTAATGATCTTTGGGACGGGGGACACACTGCGGGCCATCACTATGACCGCTAATAGCGGATTCGTTCGAGCTGCTGCTAATCAGAGTGTGCGCTTCAGCGTGTTCATCCATCAACCTCGCGCTCTCACCGAGGGGAAAGAATGGAGAGCGACTCCTATTTGACTGAAGACATACTTCAGCATTTAGTGTTTGAGGTTTATGTCGTATTAGAGATGTGCGTATATGTAATCTTGCTTAAAACCAGAGGCACTACTGTATAGCAAATATATTGCACGGCTGGTTGCAGATTCAAACACTCAGCAATCTTTCTGGAAACTCAGTGAGCTCTGTGCCTCGATTGCAGCACTTCAATGCAAAGCCAGCGAAGATGTCAGATTAACCAAATGTATGATTATATACAAAACAATGAATAAATATATATAGTGTCAAAAACGGTGTTTAAAAAGAGGCACATTTTTTTTTTCCAAAGTCTTTCCCTACATGCCTCAGGGTTTGTTTTTTGTTTCACATCCATTTTCAAAAGTACAAAATAAACACTCTTCAAATGGCTTTGCCTCATGAGGAAGAACTTGTTGTGATTCATTGAAGCTAAATTAGTGTTATTGTAAAATGATACTTTCATGTACAATAAAAACTGCCGTTTTAAACATTCTATTCAACAAATAATATTTCAGCCATTCATTTTCTTTTCAGCTTAGTCACTTTATTAATCAGGGGTCGCCACAGCGGAAGGAACCGGCAACTTATCCAGCACATTTTAAGGATGCCCTTCCAGCCGCAACCCAACACTGGGAAACACCTACATACACAAAGGCCAATTTAGCTTATTCAAATCACCTGTACTGCATGTCTTTGGACTGTGGGGATAACCGGAGCACCTGGAGGAAACTCCACACTAACACGGGGAGAACATGCAAACTCCACACAGAAATGCCGACTGACTCAGCCAGGGCTCAAACTAGCAACCTTCTTGCTGTGAGGCGATTGTGCTACCCACTACGCCACTGCTGCCCCTCAACAAATAATTTTGAAAATAAATTATCTGATTCTACACTGATGATGTCTCAAAAACAATTTCCTAAACCAGCATGTTGGAATTATTTTAATGAAAAAAATAAAAATAATTTCCATTTATTCCAGTACTATATTTTTTATTTTAAAAGTGCAGCCAAAGTTTCCATAAAAGCCAGTTTTTCCTGACTTTCAGATTATACCAACCCCATATACTTAAAAGCTAGTATTGTTATGATGTTACACACACGCATGCATGCACCTACATAAAAAAGGTTCATTTAACAAAATATCAAAGGATGTTTAAAACCCACTTAAATCCTTCATAAAACAAAATATACTATCAAGATTTAGTTATTCAGTTATATTTACAGTTCTTTCTAAGTTTCAAGCTTTGTGAAACAAGTTTATTTTTAGAGCAATTTGAACTAAATTGTGTTAACCCCACTGCTACTTGGCTGGAAGTGTATTAGGCCTCAGTCTGACACTGGTCGAAAGTGTTTTTCAAATTTTCTTTATTAATGCACCTATATTGTGAATTACACTTGTGTGAACTTTGGTGGAAAACTTAATACATCCATAAAAGACCCCAAGACATAAAACTGATTAAAAATTATTTTAGAAATCCCTCAGAAAAGAGAATTGATTTGCCTGCACTGTACCACTTGCATCTAATACAAAGAAATTTAAACTGAGAAATGTGTTAGTATTTCAGAAAAATTCAATTATTCTGTTTGAGATGAACTGGGGAGTTTAAATCATGGTTTTAATACAATACAGTCTTTTTTCATGAAATATTACACATGCGACCTCCAGCGGCTTTCAGTACAGTAGGAGACCTCTAGGTGGACAATTTTCTGATGACGTCTGAAAGCTGATGCTAGATTGTGTCTACACAGTAAACCCCATCCAGTAGACGGATGGAGTCATTGTAATAACTATAAAAAAGTTGCAAGACATAACGCTAAAACGGCTTTGTAGTTTAGAAAGAAACGCAAGTCGGAGACGTAAGCTATCGACTTATGTGGCGTTAACTAATTTGGATATTCGCATACATAAACAAAATTTATTTCAGTTAAGAAGTAAGCTGTTAGTCAGTGTGAAGAAGACCAAGCCCAGTCAGCCGAGGCTGTCAGCAGTGCTGCTCCCTTCTCTGAGTCATCATGCACTGAGCAAAACAAATCTGCCGTAGCAGCAAAGCTAACAACACCTTCAACACACCAGTGCCTGTTTTCATTGGTGAGTATCTGTACACACTTTTTATACAACTTTTACTGTGCAAACACGTAACTCGTTTAATTGCTAAGCTGCTCTGATATAGCACCAAGCAGTAAGTTCTCAGGCAACTCGTTATTCTGTTAGCCACGAAGTGCTAAAACGAAATCCTATATAAACACGGAAGTGATGTTTAACGCGCTTCGTGTATTTAAATAATACAGGGAATTCACTCGTGATTTTACACCCAAGAGCCGGTGAAGTACAACAGCTCGTCCTACGTTTCATTTCGAAATAACGGAGTTAGCTTGCTAGCTCAGCAGCAGTCATTAGCTCTTTCTCTGAACTCTTTCTTGAATTTGTCGGGATTTCCTGTCTGAATGGTGGGACTGGGGCGATTGAAATAATTAGCTCTTTTGTGTAAATATTAAACCAGCTCACTGTAGTTTTCCTGTAAACAGATGTACGAACGGAACAGGTGTCAAATATCACGCGCATGTATTGTAGCAGGCTGTTGTTTAATTGTTGGGGGAGTGTAGCACATATCTGAGGGAAACAAGTCATGAACAAATTTTTAACCTAATATTAATCACTATCCATATCTACAAGCAGTATGAAATGTAGACTATAGTTTACGACTGTTACTGTACGTGTACGTTTATATTATTATAATAGTCATTAATGAAATGATTGTAGTCTAAACAAAACAGTCCTCTGCTCGGGCACAAGTGTTTTTTAATGCATATCTAAAGGAAACACGAGATCTGTAAACTTCAGAAGCAAACTTGAAACTGTTGCTTGTACGTGGCTGCTGGTCTTCATATAGCTACATGAAAAACATTCTGAATCTATTAGATATAATGTTATATCTATGCTTTTCCTGTTATCTTTACTAAAATCATGTCAATGAGTTCTGTTATAATCATTGAATCTCTTTACATTGTACAATGTATCTATAGTTAGAGAATTTGTAAACCCAGCACTGTATCAAAAAAAACTGTGTTATAACTCTGGTATAACTAATAAAACGCAAAAAAAAAGTGCACAAAACTTAACATTTGCAAAAAGAATCTCTTTGACCAATGTCACATTGGCGATGTTGATTCCCTTGAGCTCAAAGTGAAAACTTAGCTTGCTTATTGCTCAAGTCCTATCGCGTAGGTGAAGGCTGTTACAGAATTTGTCATTAAAGGGATTGAAAATGAAAATTCTGTCATTGTTTACTCTGATGATAGGCTACTATGTTTATCTAATACGTGTGCAGGGTGTGATGATTTTTATATTATTTTTTAAAGTGACCCAAAAATGACAATTATGCCATCATTTACTTATCCTCCACTTGTTCCAATCTTATGAGTTTCTTTCTTCAGTTCAACAAAAAGGAAGATATCCTGAAGAATGCTGAAAAAAGCAGCCAGTAACTTCCATAGTATCTTTTTGTTCTTTCTGTGGATGTCAATGGCTGCTTTTTCCAACAATCTTCATAATCTCTTGTTTTGTGTTTAACCGAAGAACGAAATTTAAGTGAACCACTTAAGTTTGAATAAATTATTAATTTTGAGTGAACCACTATGCATTAGCTACATTGTCAGTAAAAAACTAAATGCAAAAATTAGGAGTGCAACAGCTTTTTTATAGGAGCAGTAACCTTAAAGTGACACATTTGTGCCTTTTCTGTTCTTTTAAGTACATTAGGACTAGCCAGTCGCCCTTCCATTAATCCCATCTAGCTAGAAGCCCATCCTAATATCATCAAAATATTTCTTTCACAATTAATTCAACTTTAGTCCTTGTACTCTGACATACATAGGCTAACACAAAAATGTTAATTTGGAAGCAAGGCTTAACTTTTGATAAGGTGCTCTTGCATATTTCCTCTGACCTTGACATCAGCATGAATTAACAAAAGAACTTTTCATCAGCACTGTTCTCAAATATTCACCAGCCAGTTTAAAACTGCAGTCTTTGGTTCAGATTTATTTACTGCTATCTTCATGCAACTTCTTAGACAGCGAACCTGTAACATTCTCTGTTATGAAAATGAGCCCAATGACTCAAACAAAAGCCCATGAGGCACATCTGTGCCCTATCAATCAAGTGCTCATTTGAATTTTCTATTCATTTTATCACACTCTTTGTACTAACAAGCTTGTCCATGTCTCGTCAATCACATGCAATCATTCAACTGTGCTGCATAATGTAGATCACCATTACCCACACCCTTTGCATATACACCACAGACGAGCTGTGTAAACTGAGTATACCTAAAACAACTGCTGTTGTTAGCAGTCTGCGCTTGAGCCAACAGCAGTAATCCTATATTATTGTGTGACTCCACCAGGATTTTTGTGTATAGTCATTACATAAGTAAGACTGCACATGACATATAGTCAGGGGCGTAGCAACCGAGGGGGACTGGGGGATATGTCCCCCTCACTTTTAGACAGACCATTCAGAAACAGGTGATTAAGAATGTAAACTTGGATTTCATACAGCTGTCCCCCCACTTTTAAAATGTCCACTAAGCCCCTGCATATAGTCTCACAATATGGACAGCTGGCTAAACTTGCAGCTAATTTGTTTGTTGTTAAATTTAGAATTTGGAATTAAGAAATTTAGAAATGTTTTAATATTTTAATTTTAACTATTAAATTCTTTTAGTTAACAGATTATCAGTTACAGTTCAGGTTTGATTTACATCCATTCCACATGCATGTACATTTACTCACCTATTATATGGTCCTAATCCAAACCCATATGACTGACTTTATTCTGTGGTATATGAAATATATTTTGAGACATCTATTTTGTGTTTGTTTGTTTTTTTTGTCCTTACAATAGAGGTTAATGGCTACCAATACTACATGGCTACAAATGGAAGTCATCCATGTAAGGAACAGCATTAAATGGAAAACGATGATGTAATCATATATTGACACTATTTAAAGAGAAATTAGGAGTTTGAGTGTGTGTGTGTGTTTTTTTTTCCTTGCTCGAGTGAGCAATGATGTCAGTATCAGTTAGGAAGGGAACCGACAAACGCTTCATGAGAAGCCGCATTGTTTTAGCATTTACTCAAGAGCCGGAAAGAAAGTAGGCCTGTGTTATCATCATTACATGCAGGGTGACTGCTGATGGGAACAGAAGAAAGCTGATTATTTATAAGTAACCGCTCAAACGCGTTTAACAGGCTTAAAAGGCTGCAGGGATATTATTAATAATTGATGTCTAAATTATCAGTCTCACTGAGTAAATTACTAGTTCTAAGTAGTTAAAACAGCAATAACATGTACTTTCTCGTTCTAGGGCTCCCTTAATACCCATCTACCTCTGACTTTACTTCAATACACTGCCCTTGCTGCTTGAAGCCATGGCTGCCAACAGGAACGCTTTGGCTCTTCACAAAGTGATAATGGTGGGAAGTGGCGGTGTGGGGAAGTCAGCATTAACTCTGCAGTTTATGTATGATGAGGTAAGATGCATTTCACATTGTGGTAAAACTCACGTTACCAGTGTAAGACAATAATTATGTTGATCTCTTTCAAGTTTGTGGAGGACTACGAGCCCACTAAAGCTGACAGCTACAGAAAAAAGGTGGTTCTGGATGGAGAAGAGGTGCAAATTGACATCCTTGACACGGCGGGACAGGAGGACTATGCTGCAATTCGGGACAATTACTTCCGCAGCGGCGAGGGATTTCTCTGTGTATTCTCCATCACAGAATCTGAATCCTTCGCTGCTACTGCAGATTTCAGGTAGAGTGACGACACTGAAATAGTGATTGTGTTATTGACTCTTCATGCAGTAGATGCATTCTTATTTATTTTTATATTTTAGAGAACAGATCCTTCGGGTGAAAGAAGAGGAGAACGTACCTTTTCTGCTGGTGGGAAATAAGTCAGACTTGGAGGACCGAAGACAAGTTGGTTTGGAGGAGGCCAAGTCTAGAGCGGAGCAGTGGGGAGTCAGCTACGTCGAGACCTCTGCCAAAACCCGTGCCAACGTAGATAAGGTAGGCTTGACAACCATTACATGCAATAATTATGGGACAGTTCCCCCAGAAATTAAACTTAAGTGTACGTTCACTCTTGTTCAGTTCTGACTGAAAAAAGGAAATACATTTTGTCCATGTTTACTTCCTTGTTTTTTGGCATGTATTTTGTGACTTCTTATAGAACATCTAAAATAATTTGAAATGCTTGGGGAAATGGACTTGTGTGCATACATGTGGGTACATAAAATTTAACTGATTTAATAATCAGTTGAGAACTTATGAAGAACTTATGAAGAAAAAAGTAATCAAAACAATGACTATAAAATAATCTGTTAGACATAGATCTACTACAAGAAGAACAAGTTTAAGAAAAAGCTCACGTGCGTGTACACGTGTTGTGAATTAGGCTGAAAGTGTTCATGTGAAGTTCAAATGTGCACATAAATAATAAAATGTATGCAATTATTTGTGAATGAGACCTAATGTTTGTTTGGAAGCATCTTTAAGCCATCTTAGTACACTTGTTTTGTGGACAACATCATTCATGTAATAGAAGAATTTTAATTGAGGTAAAATTCCTTTTATATTCGCACATTTGGACTTTATCCTTAGTAATATAGTTTCATTTAGGTATTCTTTCCTAATTCTTAACAGGGAAATCATATTAGTAGCCAATGACTATCAAAGTACAACATTGTTCAGTCAATTAAATAGTGCTAATGTTGTTTTAAAGTCATACTTGCATGCGAAAACGAACGAATGTGTGAATATAAAATCAACTTTACTTCAATTAATTTTTAAATCAATAAATTTAAAAAATGGATCCTATTAACTTGTATAGACAAAAATACTTAACATTCATCAAAATCTACTTTTGTGTCCCACAGAAGGAGGTCAGAGAATCATATATTTAGATGATATTAGGCACTGTAAATAACATCATTAACTACATTTACATGGACATCAGTAATCAAATTATTTTCCCTAATCTGAATAAGACAATAATACAATTAAGATGTTTACATGAGTTTTTTTTTTTAAATGTTCCTTTCATGATCCCCCCGTGACAAACGGCAGTATTGAATGTGCGTATGAAGTAAGATGAGAAAAACCCTCAGCATTTCATGATGCGGGTGTCTGTGGTCCTTTACTGACTCTGTAGGTGTAGAGAATAGTGTCAAACAGACATGCGTGTATGGAATACCCCGTCACAAAATGCAGTAAAAATCCTACACGATGGTAATGGTTTAAGGTGTTTACATGTCTGTACTGCACTTCAATAATGTGACTAAAATAGGCATACTCCACATGTCTTAATTCGATTTCTGTTTAGTTTGATTATGACTGTAGTCAGATTAAGGTAATCAAAAATCGCTGTTTACATGGTAGACTCTTAATCAGAGTATTGTCTTAATCATATTAAAATCAGATTATTGGAGTCCATGTAAACATACTCACTGTCATTTTTGGGTGAACTATAACTTTGCATAAGGAATAATTTATTGTGGAACTGTATGTGTTATACAAACTTCTGAATCTCTCCAGGTGTTTTTTGATCTCATGCGTGAGATCAGAGCCAGAAAAATGGAAGATGGCAAAGAGAAAAACGGAAAAAAGAAGAGGAAAAGTTTGGCAACGAGGATTCGAGAAAGATGTTGCATTTTATAATGACTATATCATGCAATAGCGCTAACATCTCTTCTCTACCCTTTCACCACTTCCAAAAAACTCATCAGGTTTCATCACTCTCCTGGGAAATGCTGGAGATCATCTCCTAAAAACACATCTCTCTGTTTCCTCCTGTTATTTTTCCTCAATGGGTATAAAAGGGCAAAACTTCATATATGCATTAAATGACAAATGGCGTCAAAGGTCTGACATATCAAATTAAACATTTAGCTTCCCAGCTCTCCGTAATAGACTACTAGATTGTTCACTTTAGTTGCTTTTAGTTAAATGTACATGCACTGAGTGCTGAACACTAACACTGTATGAAAAAAATACTACTCCAAGCTGTCTGTTTTTAAGTTCATGGTGTGATTTGAGAAATTTAACCTCCTGTTGTTTTACTTACTAAAGTAAAGCCTTAATGTTAGATTAAAAATAAAAAAGGACATAATTCAGAAGAAAAATACATTTCTGCCAAACATAGGCATTGCTAAATATTACCAAAGCAAATGCACAAATGATTAAATAATTAGCTGAATATCTAATAAATAACTTAATTTATACATTTTAACACTAAAAAATGTATACAATCTATTGCTTTAGCAAATGCACAATTTAAAAATGGCTAAATATCTAATATATTTCCAAATTTGTTCGATCAAAACCTTTCTAACTATAAAATCCCATTCATTTTAGAGAAGCTGGCACTGTCTTTTATTTCAATTTAATATCCTTAGTGTAACAGTACGTTAAACCTGTTTTAAATATGTGATTTAATACAACCCAATCTATCCTGGAATACACACACAATAACTATTTGTAGTCAAAGGGCTTATTCACTTCTGTTTGTGTGTGGCAGTAGATTTGGAGGTTTGTTTTGTGCTATCTAGGGGTCCCAAATAACCCATCTAGCTAGAGTCAAATGTACTGTGAAAAACAGGTTGGAATGTTTTATTACACAGACTGAATTGTGTACTTTATAACTTATTGAAATTTTATTGTAACTTTTATTCAGTGTAATAAGATTTTCTATTGTACATTTTCTGAATTATTGTTCATTTGAGGGTGAAGAAAAAAAAACTCTAAAAGGGCTGGAAATGATCCGTGTTTTAGACACCAGGTCTTTGCGGCTACTCTGCAGATATGAAAATACTCCCCCTTGTATGAATGGTTTTGAATAAGCACATCCATGTGTTAGTAACTGTTGAGGTTGACAGTTTATTGCCATATTATTCTGGCATCTACCAAACATTTTTGTTTTTCATTTTGCAGCTAAAATGTCTAACTCTGCTGTTTTTAATCCAAATATATGTTCCTAGTGGAATATGCAAGTCTTTCCTCCTATTTTATCAATAACAGTCAGTTGTTACCCCTAAAAAGCTGTATTTGTGTGGTAAGCTAAGCATGGGGCAATGATGCTGATATATCAACAGCTGATGCCTCAAGAGACGCCTCAGAATGAGTGCTAAAGAAAAGAAAAGCAAGTCATTTTTATATAAACATCTTCTTTAACTCTTTCTTGTACACTTAGTCTAAACGTCTTCATTTCGTTCTGTATTTAGAACGTCTCTTGGCAAATGCTGATTTTTCAAATGTTTGAATGCTAAAGGTAGAAGGCCAAATTATAGAAGGATGTTCAAAATAATGAGACAACGAATACTGAGACCACTGATGTGATGTATTATTACAGCAGTTATTGTGGTGATATAAGTGTCCAGTGAAAGAAGCAAACTGAACTTCAGTGTAAAATGTTGTGTTTCTATTACATTAATAAAATCTATTTTTGTAGACCTCTAATATGAGATTCGTATGTTAAATCCTACAGCAAAAAGAGTCCAATGCCTACAGAAAAAATAAAGCCCAGATATGTATAGTAATGGATGTATTGGTGATTTATCTACATGATCTTTGAAAATGCACTGTAATATTAACTTATGTTTTATTAAACATAAAAAATATTAAACATGTTTTGGTAAATAAAGGGTAACATTTTCACTTCCAATACTTTTTTTTGACAAGGACTACATTACAAACTTTAATTAAATTAGGTTTATAATCCAACAATTGTCCTTTGTGGACATTTTATGATGACAATGTCTTTTATCAGTCCATGTTTATATATGTATATCTTTTTTACAGAAAAAAAGCCATAGATCAGATTGTAATAAAACCAAAAGCATCTCTGAAAATAAAAGGTTAAAAAAAAAATGAGTCCATAGAAAATTATGAAAGGAGCCAAACCTACAAATACTTGACCTGACCTGTTCTAATTAACAGCACATCGTCAATATGGAGAGGTAGATAGACGTGTTGATCGGACATCTTATTTAGACTGCATTTTGAGATTGAAGACGTATTCCTCTGATTTCAACGCAATGTTTGCAAACTCCATGGGAGCGGTGGCAAACTACTTTGAATAGGCTGCTGGTTACAAAAGCACATCATTTCTATGCTCCTGTTGTTGAGGTGTTGCTATGTTTTTACAAGAAAGTACATATGATTTTTAAAATGTCAGTTTCTCAAGACTTATTGCTGGTGAATCCTGCCTCAGGTCCTTGTGTTCGGCTGGCTCCGTTTGACTTTTAAAAAAATTTTGCGCACTTTCTGGTGCACTAAATTAAAAGGACTGTTCAGTGGCTTTCCCTGAAGTTAGAGAAATGCACTGATGGGGTTTAATTGTAGTACCTCCCTTGTCTGCTTGTATCGCTTTGTTTGGAGGTTTTAGACTGAGTTTGTGTGACCGAGATAGGCTGTAGGTCAGCCCATGGATCTTGGAGCATTGAAGGTTTGTAATACTTTTCCATATCATTTGTCCCTCTATCCCTGCCATGCGCTGAACCAAACGGTGTGGATGTCCGTGGTGAACCCTTCAGAAGAAAATTGTTATGCAGAAAGGCATTAAAAGACTATAGTTAACCAGATATTGTATTGCAGTGTCGAAACCAATAGAAATAAACTAATTAGAAGCAACAAAATACTGCTTTTCCCTGCTGGTGAAAAAAACAAAACACACACAAAAAAAACAGCTAACACCAACCCAAGTTGGTCAAGACGGTTCTTTGATTGTCTCTCAACTTGATCATAGCTGTTTAAGATGTTCGACGACATTTTAGCACGTTATTTCAAGTTAAACCAAGCTAAAGTTAAATTAAAAGGGTGAGCTAAAACCAGAAGGTTTGCTGCTTTTGTGTGTTTAATCAGGAAGTAGTTGGTTTTAAATGGTTTCAGCCCAGCAACAGAGATTAAAGTGATTTTTACTTCGGTCATCATTTATTCACCATTGAATTTTTAAACAATTAAGTTCTCTCTGCTGATCACAAAATATATATTGAACAATGTTGGAAAACTAATCATTGACTTCCATAGTAGGAAAAAACAAATGCTATGGAAGTCAATGGTTAACGTTACAGGTTAACATTTTTAATAGATTTGGAAAACATTTTTGTTCACCAGTACAACAAAAAAATCAATAAAACGGGAAGGAAAAGTAAAGCATGAGTAAACGATCGAATTTCATCCAAACAACTGGACAAAACCGCTCGTAAACAAGCCATGACCAGGTTGTGAGACCCCCTAAAACCGACCTAACTGAACGCTGGTGTTAGACGTTTTTTTGTCAGCAGGGTTGATTGAAGAAGACAAATTACAGTGCATAAGTCCGCGCATTATGATAACATGGGCTTGAACGCGAGTAAACTACCTGATATCCAGAGTGTCGCCCGGGACTCTCATACGGCGAGCGTCTGAACGGCGCTCCGCGGGGACTGGGGTTCGCTCTGCGCGGTGTGTGACCCGGAGACTGACCGTTAAAATATTTCCCACCGCCCCCGCTGCTCCTATTACCCCCATACTCTCTCGGTGGGGTATTGGGAGAACGCTGTCCAAACCTCGGCCCAAACGGCGGCGGTGGGGTTGAATAAGCCCACGGAGGCGATGGAAACATACTCCCTGTCCTGTCGAAGGCTGGAGGAGGGCTGCGGAAACCTGCTGGACGAGGACCCGAGCCCGGACGGGGATGGCGAAACTGTGGTCTCTGCATCGCGTTGAGGTATCTTCCAAAACTGCTTTTCAAACCACAACAGACGACTTTATTTATAACCCACGTTACAAAACCTGTTTACACTTAGCACAACAAAACAGGACGACCCGGAACAAGAGTCGTTCCTCGGTGATTAGCATTTGAATGCATCCCCCATGAATGACTCGATACTGCCACCTATTTTCACGGCGTGTTAAGAGCCCATACGTGCGTTTAATCAGATGTGAGCAAATGTTTGGTGTAGCTTTATCAAAACAATAAACTTTAAATACAGACAGTTCATTCATTCATTCATACAAAAATGATGGGTTCCACACAACTCCTCCATGTTGTCTCAACACGAATCGATTAAGTTAATCGTTTTTACAAATTTAGGCGGATTGAACATAAAACAATTGAGTTGTTTCAAGTCATTTAAAGTAAGTAGGCTCAGTTGGAACAGGCAGCAAAAGTAAATGTTTTGAGTCACAATGTGTGTGTTTCATTTTTTAAAATACACACACATTGGACGAACCAGTTCAAGTATTGTTTTTTTTTCAGAGCAAAAATAATGACTGCAGAATACATTTCTTTAATTTTTTTCACACTCACTAATAAGTCATTCAGTGTAATATAAAGAAATATTGCAAGAACTGTTATAAAATATTAAAAGGCTCTAATTTAGGGATCACAGTGCAACATTCATTCATTCATTTTAATTTTGGCTTAGTCCCTTTATTAATCTGGGGTCGCCACAGCGGAATGAACCGCCAACTTATCCAGCATATGTTTTACGCAGCGGATGCCCTTCCAGCGGCAACCCATCACTGGGAAACATCCACACACTCTCATTCACACACATACACTACGGACAATTTTAGCTTACCCAATTCACCTATACCGCATGTCTTTGGATTTGTGGGGGAAATCGGAGCACCCGGAGGAAACCCACGCCAATACAGAAACGCCAACTGATCCAGCCGAGGCTCGAACCAGCGACCTTCTTGCTGTGAGGCAAACGTGCTACCCACTGCGCCACCGTGAGGCCCCACAGTGCAACACTAAAGTTATAATTAACTGCCATTTTAAGAAGTTTATTTTACCATTATCGAATTTATTATTATCAAAACACCTTTTAGTCATTTTTAGCATGATGTTTTTGATCATTTAAAATATAAAATTATATATGGGGTGACACGGTGGCTCAGTGGTTAGCACTGTCGTCTCACAGCAAGAAGGTCACTGGTTCGAGTCACTGGTCAGTTGGCATTTTTGTGTGGTGTTTGCATGTTCTCCCCGTGTTCGCGTGGGTTTTCTCCGGGTGCTCTGGGTTCCCCCACAAGTCCAAAGATATGCGCTATAGGTGAATTGAATAAACTAAATTGGCCGTAGTGTATAGTGTGAATGAGTGTGTATGGATGTTTCCCAGTACTGGGTTGCAGCTGGAAGGGCATCCACTGTGAAAACATATGCTGGATAAGTTGGCGGTTCATTCCACTGTGGCGATCCCTGATGAATAAAGGGACTACGCTGAAGGAAAATGAATGAATGAAAATTTTATATTATATAAATTAAGTTGGATGCAATCTTTTTTAGTTTCATAGAAACCAATCAACCAAAGTTTTGAAATTTGAAATAACACAAGCTTTATATTTAATAGTCCTGCATAAAATATAAAACTTAAGGTGCAATTGATATTTGTGAGAGAACTGTGATATACCTTGCTTAAAGGGATAGTTCACCCTAAACTCATAATTATGTCATAATTTACTCACCCTTCACATGTTCCAAATCTAGTTTCTTTCTTCTGTAAACCATTGACTTTCATAGTTGTTTGTTTTTCCTACTATGGAAGTCAATGTTTCGGGAAGTCAGCTTTCTTCAAAATACATGCTTTAATGCTCAACAGATGAAAGAAAGTCACAAAGTTTTTGAATCCCTTTAGGGTAAGACAATAGTAAGTAAATTTTCCTTTTTGCGTGAACTATCCATTTAAACTACCCTGTAAAATAAATAAAAAGTGAAAATGATTCAACTATCCCTTTTAGTTGATGGTTCTCTTAAGCTGTCACTAGAGGTCAGTGTTACCATTACTTTATACAAAGACCTTTATACACAGTTCTGCACAGTCCTGAGCAATAAACTGATTAATGCATTTGAAGTGAATGAACAATGAGAATCTGTGCTGTAAAATAATAGTAGAGCATAGTTAACATTAAAATAAAAACCTCCCAAGTCCCTGGCATAAGGTGCTGTTGTTGTAAATAGTCTTCTGTTGAGGTCACGTCGGTGTTTTATTAGCTGTGCTCTTGAAAACACATCATAATTCATCATACACAGTGTTTTGCGCTGAGAGCATAAGAGGTTTACAACAAGGAGGAATTATGCTTTCCCACAGCATGTTAGGATCGAGGCCTGCTGATGGATTGAGTTCTCAAGCGTGTTTTCCTTTGATACATTCTTTTGTTCAATTCAAAGCTCTCGTGTCAGTTTTATCGGTGGAACAGCACTTGGTTTTGTTATTATTTCATTTGGAGGTCAGCGTACGGGGAATATATGGCCTTAAAAGGCAATTTAAATGTTAAGAACTTATGTTTGGGAACTTAGTAACAGCTGCAGTAACAAAACAACGGTACTAGATGTCTCTAAATGTCTCAGTAATTTATTATAATGTAATTTGGTGGAAAATTAGCTCGCTTTAAGGGATAGTTCACCCAAAAATTAACATTCTGCCATCATCTACTCATCCTCTGCTTCATTCAAACCTTTAGGAGTTCCTTCCTCTCTTAAACACAAACAAAGATATTTTGAAAAATGCTTAAAACCTGTAACCATTGACTTATAGTATTTGTTTTTCCTACTATGGAAGTCAATGGTTACAGGTTTCAACTTTCTTCAAAATATCCTCTTTTGTGTTCAACAGAAGAATGAAACTCATAAAGGTTTGGAAATACTTGAGGGTGTGTAAATAGTGAGAAAATTCAAATGTTTAGGTGAACTATCCCTTTAATTGATCGATAGAGACTTCAAACTGATGTTTGGACTTATATATAGATGTACTTACTATGCATATAGCATAAACAGTTTTCTTGTAAAAGCAATGGATGCGTTCAAGTTACAACTTAAAACCAAAGTCTCAAGTTAAAACCAAAGTCTATTTGACCTAAATCATGATGTTTATCAGATTTCTCAGCACAGATATTACGTTGGCAAACCAGCAGTGTTTTGCTGTCCAGCCTGAGAAAGACAATGATGACCATTAGTGGGCTAAAGACCAGACACAGGCTTGACCGGCATGGCAAAAATAACAAGCAAGAAAACGCAGACGGGCACATGAGGGATCCTTTTGTCTACAAAACAAAATGTTTTATGGGACGAAACTGTGTCACCGAAGTCATAGGCCATCTCACGGAGAAACAATGTGGCACTCAGATGAATCGTGTTCCCTCTTAAGTCTCCCAGGCAAGTGACCTATTTCCTCACACCCCAGATTTTGCTCATTTTCAAGCCCTCCAGTTCCCATGTTTCCAACGTTCCCAGACCAACTTTGTCCCATCTCAAATGCCCCTCCATCATCCAGTCACAAAATGCATTGCACTGTGATTTCTGCCGTTCTAAAAACACCCAGAGCCCCTGGCGTGTCCTTGTCTTGTGTGTACTTGTGACAAAATGTAGTCTGTTGAAAAAATATTGCTTTGTAATTCTGCATGATTCTCGAATTTTATTGGTCAAGCAGGAGATTAAAGTGGTATATAGTTCATCATTCCATTGATTCATTCAAAATGTTGATTCATTCAACAATGAAACATGCCTAATTTGAGTGTCTAATTTTGTGTTCGCAGTGAGTAGGTGATTCTTTTGAATAAGTAATTATTTTATGCCAGTTAACAAAGTATGTTCCATATACCAGTAATTCTCAATTAGCGGTTTGCGACCCAAAACTGGGTTACAAGATTCATTCATTCATTCATTTTCTTTTCGGCTTAGTCTCTTTATTAATCTGGGGTCACCACAGCGAAATGAACCGCCAACTTAGCCAGCATATGTTTTACGCAGCGGATGCCCTTCCAGCAGCAACCCATCACTGGGAAACATCGTCACACACACCCATTCACAACGAACAATTTAGCTTACCCAATTCACCTACAGTGCATGTCTTTGGAATTGTGGGGGGAAAACAGAGCACCCAGAGGAAACCCACGCAAACATGGGGAGAACATGCAAACTCCACACAGACACACCAACTGACCCAGCCGGGCCTCGAACCAGCGACCTTCTTGCTGTGAGGCAATTGTGCTATCCACTGCGCCACCGAGCTGTCCCGGCTTACAAGATTGTTGTGTTTTATTTTAAATCATGCAAGAAAACTGTTGATGCTTTCAGGCACGGTTCAAGTAAGTCCCTGAGAAAAATGCATTGTCCCAAAACAGTGATCAGATTTATGTTTGTGTTTTTCTTCCCTGTCAGCTGCATATTATGTTATGTTCACTAATATATTGCAGGAAAGGGTGTATATTTCAGTGAAGCCCATGTCTTAATTAATGCGTCATTGTATCATTCATTTAACCAAATAGTTTGAAGCAACCGTTTATTCAGAAGTATAACATGTGATCGTTATAAAGTGCCCTCCACTAATATTGTCACCCCTGGTAAATATGAGAAAATAAGCTTCTTCTTTTTTTACATTATGGTATTTTTTCAAAATATTATGCTAAAAAATACTTTAATTGAGAACAAATAATACAAATAAATGTTTTTATTAAAACACAAATGTCTTTTTTAAATATATGTGTGCCACAATTATTGCCACCCCATAAATCCATGAGGAAAATATTTTTCCATTCATATTTTATATTACATTATATTTTAAATGTTTTAGTACACTTGAGTGACTAGAAACAGGAAATTCATTCAATCATGAGAACAAAGAACAAAATGATGATTTGAGCTTCACTCAATGTACGTGTAATCTGGCTACAGGAAATGCAAAACCTGAAACTACAACATCAAAGCAATTGTTAAGACAATTTAGAATCAGCCAGGAAAGGGACACATCATGTCTATCTTGTCCCAATTACAGATTTACTTAACCAAATTGTTTAAAAACACTTAATTTGATGATTAATTTTAAACAATTAGTTCTTAATTATTTTCTGGTGTGTTTTTGTAAAGTTTTGCATACATACAGAAAAAATATATATATTAGGTTAGGTTACTTTATTTATACCCAAAGGTAGATTTGGTTTGCAGTCAAGAGTCCTCATTCCATAACAGTGCCACACAAAAAACTCACATAGTGACAACAAATGGACATTCTGATCACAGCAATTTGTGAAAATAACCAAAAACCACTGTTTTATTGGATGAAACCATGCAGGCAATGTCACTTTGTAAAGAAACACCATTATTGTTTTGATTCTGATGCATTTGTGCATGTCTATAAACTGAACTGAACAGATCCACAGTGGCACAGTTTTACAAAATCATGTTTTTGTAGTTTACATGACTGATTTTAGTTGAAACACACCAATTTGTTGGCAGAACAAAGACAAAGTTATCTTAAACTGCATAAAAAGGGTAAGTAACTCCATATTAATTTACTATTTACTAAAGAATATAGTATGAAGTCTTCCATGTGCAGTTTGCTACTGAGTCTCTAGAGGTCATCTTTGCTTTAGCTGTGATAGAGAGAAGCTGTGTGTGTTTTACAGGATCACTTCCTATCCTGTCACTTTGGTGATTAATCTCTTTAGATCCCAAACTAAAAGTCAGCTGCAAGAGTAAAAAATCCTCCCTACTTTTAGTATGAATCTTCCACTTGGCTTTTTCGCATCATAAAGGAGAAGATGTCAAGCGATCATGTCTCAACTTTTTTTTTCTTATAGTTAATATAGTTTTTAAAATCTTACATATGTTTAAATATGTCAAATGTTTTCACTTTGGAATCTGTTGGCATTCATTGATGGACCAAGCTTGGCGTGAGTAACTTTGGGAATGTGTTACTGACTGGGCAACAACTTTCCTTATTGAGACATGCCACTGGTCTCGCTGTATCAAAGTGCCAAGCGATACCTCAGTGTAGACTGTTTATCTAGAGTCCAGAATTTCTCTGCATTAGTATACTCATGCTCTAATAATCAAATCTGGTCATCTGGCTTCATGCTTTGTTGGTCACATGCTATTCGCACCCTTTTCTTTCTCACCGCTTCATTGTGATTCTTTATGGCACTTCAGAGTGTCTTTTGGGACAATTTTAACAAGTATAAAGACTTGTAATTGTCTTCGTTAATAAATTGTAAGGTTTTTAGACTTACAGACACTTAATTGTTTTTAGAAATAATATAATCTTCATTTTCTACAATCTTTTAGTTTACAATGTGCTAGTAAAACAATATGACCAACAACGACAACAACAACAAATATTTTTTTTTGTGGAAAACAAAATGATCAAGATTAGAGAAGAGCAATGATTGTAAGAAAGTAGAAAACTATAACACTAGTGCTTTTTCATTTTCAACTGAAATGCCAATTATGCAACTGAATTATTGATGACGCGACAACAGCCATATTGCGCCAGACAGCACACCACACACCAGCTGATTGGTGGAGAGGAGACAGAGTGATCAGAATCAGAATCAGAATCAGAATGGGTTTTATTGCCAAGTGTGCTTACACACACAAGGAATTTGTTTTGGCTACAGAAGCTTTCAGTGTACATAAAGTGACAAGTGACAACACGAAATAAATATGAAAAAGACGACACACATTAAACAGAGATGCAATCAGACAAAAATCTCTGGATGATGAATTGTATGTACAGACAAGTTATAAGGTGCTGTGTACAACTGCGTAGAAGAAGTATTGCACTGTAAGTTGTTATAAGGTGCTGTGTACGAGTGCGTATGAGAAAGTATTGCACATTTATTGCACAGTAGTAGAATATTTAACTGTTCATGAGGTAGATGGCCTGAGGAAAGAAACTTTTCCTGTGTCTGGCTGTTTTTGTGCTTGGTGCTCTGTAGCGCCGACCAGACGGTAACAGTTCAAACAGGAAGTGCGCTGGGTGTGAGGGGTCCAGAGTGATTTTGTGAGCCTTTTTACTCACTCTGGAAGAGTACATTTCTTGAAGTGTAGGAAGGGTAGTGCCAGTGATTCGTTCAGCTGTCCGGACTATTCGCTGTAGTCTGCGGAGGTCGGTTTTGGCAGCTGAGCCGAACCAGACGGTGATTGAAGTGCAGAGGATGGATTGGATGACCGCTGAGTAGAACTGTACGAGCAGCTCCTGGGGCAGGTTGAACTTCCTCAGCTGACGAAGGAAGTACAGTCTCTGCTGGGCTTTCTTCACAATAGAGTCTATGTGAATGTCCCACTTCAGATCCTGAGAGATGGTGGTGCCCAGGAACCTGAATGACTCTACTGCAGCCACAGTGCTGTTCATGATGGTGAGTGGGGGGAGTGCCGGGCGGGTTCTTCTAAAGTCCACTATCATCTCCACCGTTTTGAGCGTGTTCAGCTCCAGGTTATTGCATCTGCACCATAAAGCCAGCCGCTCCACCTCCTGTCGGTATGCAGACTCGTCGCCATTCCGGATGAGGCCGATAACAGTAGTGTCATCTGCAAACTTCAGGAGCTTAATGGAGGGGTCTTTTGCAGTGCAGTCGTTGGTGTATAAAGAGAAGAGTAGTGGGGAGAGGACACATCCCTGGGGGGCGCCGGTGCTGATGGTGCGGCTGTCGGATGTAATTTTGCCCATTCTGACTAGCTGTTGTCTATCTGTCAGAAAGCTGGTGATCCATTGACAGACAGAGCTAGGAACAGAGAGCTGGGTCAGTTTGTACTCGAGCAATGATGGGACAATGGTGTTGAAGGCAGAGCTGAAGTCCACGAACAGAATCCTTGCGTAGTTCCCTGGTTTGTCTAGATGTTGTAGGGTATAATGCAGTCCCATGTTGACTGCATCATCCACAGACCGGTTTGATCTATAGGCAAACTGCAGAGGGTCCAGCAGGGGTCCAGTGATGTCCTTCAGATACGCTAGCACCAGTCTTTCAAATGACTTCATGGCCACAGATGTTAAGGCCACAGGTCTGTAGTCATTGAGTCCTGAGATCTTTGGTTTCTTTGGGATTGGGATGATCGTGGAACGCTTAAAGCAGGATGGAACCATGCACTGTTCCAGTGATCTGTTGAAGATCTGTGAGAAAATGGAGGCCAGCTGGTCAGCGCAGGTTCTCAGACAGGCTGGTGAAACACCGTCTGGGCCTGGAGCTTTCCTTCTCTTCTGTTTCCTGAAGATCTGACGCACATTATCCTCACTGATCTGAAGTGCAGGGGGGGAGAGGGGGATGGCTGGAGGTGTTAATGGCTGTGTAGAGAGATGGTCATGGCAGGTGTGAGGTGTCTGGACGGCTGTCTCAAATCTACAATAGAACATATTCAGCTCGTTTGCAAGATCTTTATTGCCGTCAATGCTGGGGGATGGTGTCTTGTAGTTAGTTATGTCCTTCAGGCCTTTCCACACTGTTGCAGGGTCGTTGGCAGAAAACTGGTTTTCCAGCTTTTTGGCATAGCTCTTCTTAGCCACACCAATCTCCTTTGTCAGTGTGTTCCTGGCCTGATTGTACAGGACCCTGTCCCCACTCCTGTAGGCATCCTCTTTGGCCTGACGAAGCTGTCTGAGTTTTGATGTGAACCATGGTTTATCATTGTTAAATGATAAATAAGTCCTGGTAGGGATGCATAACTCCTCACAGAAACTGATGTATGATGTTACACTCTCTGTGAGCTCGTCCAGGTCGGTGGCAGCAGCTTCAAAAACACTCCAGTCAGTGCATTCAAAACAAGCTTGTAAATCCTGTTCTGTGTCGTTGGTCCATCTCTTAACAGTCCTTAATACTGGCTTAGCAGTTTTAAGTTTTTGCCTGTAAGTTGGTAGAAGATGAACCAGGCAGTGGTCGGAGAGTCCTAGAGCTGCTCTGGCGACCGAGCGATATGCATCCTTTATTGTTGTGTAACAATGGTCCAAAATATTATTGTCTCTGGTAGGGCATGTAATGTGCTGTTTGAATTTAGGCAGCTCATGTGTGAGTTTAGCCTGATTAAAGTCACCGAGAATGATAAAAACAGAGTCCGGGTGTTGTTGTTCTGTGTCTGTGATCAGATCAGCCAGCTGTTGCAGTGCAGTACTCACGTGTGCTTGTGGTGGAATATAAACACCGATGAGAATGCATGAGGAAAACTCTCGCGGCGAGTAGAATGGCTTACAGTTAATGAAAAGCACTTCCACATCAGGACAGCACATCTTCTTTAACACAGTTACATCTGTACACCACCTTCTGTTGATGTAAAAGCATATTCCACCGCCGCGTGTTTTGCCCGTTGATGCCGTATCGCGATCCGCTCTGAACAGCTGAAAGTCCGGTATGTGAAGCGCGCTGTCCGGAATGGCTTCGTTCAGCCAGGTTTCCGTGAAACACAAAGCAGCAGAGTTGGTAAAGTCCTTGTTATTGTGTGCGAGCAGAAGTAGTTCGTCCATTTTGTTAGGAAGAGAGCGGACATTCGCCAGATGGATGCTAGGCAGCGGCGTTCTAAAGCCGCGTTGTCTGAGCCTGACGAGCGCGCCGGCTCGCTTCCCACGCCTGCGCGTCTTGTAGCGTTTCCACAGTGCCGCTACTCCGCCGACAACAATGTTCCGCAAAACGCCAGAAAAATCAAAAACCGGTTGGTGATTAAATGATGTGCACTGCCGAATGTTTAGCAGTTCGTCCCTGGTGTAACTGATCGCGTAAGACAAACATAAAACAGGACAAATTAGCACAATTACTACGAAAACTGAAGCGCTCCACGCCGAGGCAGCCATCCGCGGCGCCATCTTATGACGTATACCAGCCAATGAAGCCAATTATGATATGGGGATGGTTAGGAAGTCAAGATGGACAGAGGCCAGTGGGCAAATTTGTCCAGGATGCCGGGGTTAAACCTCTACTCTTTTTTGAAGGACATCCTGGGATTTTTAACACAGAGAGTCGGGATCTTGGTTTCATCCGAAAGATGCCGCTCACTGAGCAGTATAGAGTCCCCATCAATATACTGGGGCGTTAGGATCTACACAAACCACAGGTTGAGCACCCCCTGCTGGTCTCCCATCCAGGTACTGACCGGGCACAGCCCTGCTTAGCTTCAGTTGGGAACCATGTGAGAGTTGCAGAGAGCTAGCTGCTGGCAAAATATGTGTGTGAATGGTGCCGTATCATGCTTTTCAGGCTATATAGTCAGGCAACTGAGATTAGCGTTTTTACCACATTTCAGAAAAATTGTCTCAGTTGAGCACTATAAAGCCTGAAAAGCATGATACCATTGTATCATGTCACCATTCACACACTGGGCATGCGTATATTTTGCCGGCATCTGTAATTGTAGTCTACCTGTTGTTTAATAGTCATAAGAGAGGGGTTTGACAAATCAGGGGTCATAGTCCAGAAGACCACTCAGAGAGCAATTGTGGACAGCCACACCTCTATTCTCAACAGTTTGTGTTTCAGTCTGTCTAAACTAAAATGCAACACCAGATTTTACAAACTAAAACAGGCTCATCAGCATTTTCAAAATGCTTCATTTTTGGAGGTTGAAGATGCCAGAGTAGTGTGGACACCTGGCATAACAAAACTTGTAAATGCCACATGAAGGTTACAGCAGTAAAAATTGAGTAGAAGGTATAAAGGCCCTTACTTTGAATGACTTCAGCACTTCTGCAGCCACAAATCTGCTTCACTGTGCAACTACAAGAGTCGCAACTCCTGCTACACCTTTAATGACTTCTTTGCCCAATTTCAATTTCATCACTAAGGTTGCATTTACAAAAGTGTTTTTGTTTCATAACAACATTTTAGAATGAACAGTTCCTCATCCACACTGGTGTTTTTACTGTGTTCCATATACAGTGTAAAACACATGATCTGTGACCCTTCACACTCACTGGGCATGTGCATATCTTGCCGGTATAATGGTCATATGTGAGGGGCTTGACAAATCAGGGAACCATACGCTTTAGTCTTAAGACAGAAGACCAGTCAGGGAGCGATTGTGTATATCTGCACCTCCCTTTTCACAAGTCTGCATTTCAGTCTGTCCACACTGAAATACAACCCCTTTATTTTCAAACTAATAAGAGGTCTACAGTGTTTTTCAAAATGCTAAATTTTCGCAGGTTGACAATGCGCATCTAGTATTGTGGATGCCAGGTGTAACCATAACAAAATGTATGCATTTTAAAATGCAAAAGCACTAGTGTAAATGGCGCCTAAGTTATCTTTGGATCAATTTTCTGTCCACACAACATCTTGTGTAGTCTTTTGATTCCTTCTACTGATGAGAGAGTTGGTCCCTGCAGAGGGGCTTTCAGTTGAAAACTTGTAGACACTGTATCTTGAGACTAACCTTTACCCTGTTCAATGCTGACCTGGTGAGCCAATCCAGCTGCAGCACACCGATTGCCCACTGAGATTCTCTGCATGTCCTCTTGTGCATTTGTCTTGTGGATGACCAGCCTTTTGAATGAGTTTTGTGGGACTGTAAAGATGCAATTTTAACAGAAGAAATCTCAAATTTGGAAATTCCAAATTTACTTACTCCTGGTTCAATATCTCCATGAAAAGCTTCATATTTAAGTTCATTCATCTTACTTTCAGAGGGAACGAGTGAATCATGATGAACGGTGCTGTTGTTTGTGGACTCTTAATGGAACTGGAGAGCTCTGGGAGGATCTGGAGGAGTTCAAGGCTGTGTCAGACCTCAGGTGAGCAGAAGCTTGCACCTGCACCCTTCAAGAGTTCAGCAGATTGAAGCTCTTTTCAGTTAATCCACTTCTAGCCACTGCCGTCACATTTGGTGTTTTTTTAACTTTCTTTTTGGCAGCTATGCAGAGCCTCTTTTTAAAATTTGACCCTGGAGAACTTTTCACAGATGCTGTGAGACAGTAAAATCAGCTTGCTTCCTTCAATCATTCAACATGTGTGTAATGCTGGCGTCAATCATCATTCTCCTAGATAGCATCTGAATTTCAGTTCACGCCGTCTTTACGTTCTTTACAGACGTGTATATGCAGTAACACAGCAGAGAATGGAATTCTGGGAAGTGTGCAGCGGTCTGATTAAGATAATGGCTCGAATATTCCTTAGAGTGGAATTATCATCTTCCTTTGTCTGATTCGTCACAGCATAAAATACAGCTGGTTGTTTTTTATACCAGGATATAGATCTAAACACACCTGCTTGAGCTTCAGGGTATTATTATGAGGATATTTCGCTAATTTGTTTTCACATCCAGGCTGACGTTCTTGCAGGTGTGTGTGACACAATCGCAAAACGTTCTTGAACAACACGGTGTTGTACTTCGTGATGGCTGGGACGAAATCCCAAACTCGTGACTTCCTTTCTTCACAATTGAACCTCTATTCTCGGACGAAACAATGCACCCTTGAAATGCCATCCTTTTGATGTGTAAAACTGTTTCATAAACACATTTGTGAAAAGAAAGAATGTATGTGTTAACAAATTAATTGATCGATGACAATACGTGTATTTTTAGACCAATTAGGACACGAGCCAAAATAGATGCCTGTTCGTTCTTCCTGCCAAGTCTGGATTGGAGGTAGCAGTTGGTTATGTGAATAGCTGCTTCGGCTTTGAAACATGTCCGTTGTCATTTGCGTGGCAAACGAGAGATGGGGTTCATGCAGAAATTTTTCCAAACAAAAGAAAATAGTTGGATAGCTGGATGGATCAAATAATAGTTTAGTAAATGTTACGTAACAAAAACGTTTGGGATCTTAATATGGCTGCCAAAGAAATGCTCAATCTTGCGTATAATGGCTCTGAGCTTATATAATACTAGCGGACTGTTTACTTTGTCCTTTTAACAACAACATTTTGATTAATTTAGCGCTACCCACATTTTAATACTGACAAACATGGTTGCACGTGTTACACTTGTGAACACATTTTAACATGTGCTCATGAAGACGACAGAGTTAAAACAATAAAGGTTTTTTTCAACAGTCAAAAGAAACCGCAGTAAATGTGGAAAGCAACAAACACCTGAAAACGCAGAGACACAAAAACAAAGGCAGATAAATGATGAGCAGGTGAACATAATCAGTAACCTAGTCAACTAACAAAGAGGAATCAGAAACAAATCTGAAAGAGGCACAAAAACAGAAACAGGAGCAAAATGAAAACTAAACTGAACATAATGCTGACATTTACCGATTGTGTAAGGTGCATATGCACGATAAAAGCATGGCTTTTTCATTAACCAATGCTATGCGTCTTAAACTATATTTTTTACCTCTTACGATAAATCATTCCAATAATTATGACACATGACATCACTGCTTAAATTTTTTTTTGTGCACTGTAAAAAATCCAATTTGAAAAAAGTTTAAATTACTCAAAAATCAGCAAAAAATCTGTAAAATCAGTAAAAATTTCTGATGATTCTGAGTTTGCATGTTCTCCCCGTGTTTGCGTGGGTTTCCTCCAGGTGCTCCGGTTTCCCCCACAAGTCCAAAGACATGCGGTATAGGTGAATTGGGAAAGCTAAATTGTCCGTAGTGTATGTGTGTGAATAAGAGTGTATGGATGTTTCCCAGTGATGGGTTGCAGTTGGAAGGGCATCCATTGCATAAAACATATGCTGGATAAGTTGGCGGTTCATTCCGCTGTGGCGACCCCAGATTAATAAAGGGACTAAGCCAAAAAGAAAATGAATGAATGAATAAAGGTTGCAGTATTTCTAATCCCAACAACAACGACAAAAATAATAGTAACTCCAATAAGAACATTAATGTCATTATTATTAACAACAACAACAAAATACTACTGCAATAATGCTAGCATAATTTGAAATTATTATTCATTTGTAATTTGTCTTACAAAATTACAAATTGGGGGGCACCACTGCAGAAAGACTTTTAATGTGAATTTTCATCTCACATTTACCTAGTTCGCGCTACAAAAAGAAACTCTTGTGCACGATTGTGGACTGT
>CAIGQW010000532.1:5718517-5751899 GCA_903798125.1 Danio choprae
ACAGTCCACAATCGTGCACAAGAGTTTCTTTTTGTAGCGCGAACTAGTACATAAACTGAGTAAAAACTTGTTCCACTTTATTTAAGGTGTCCTTATACAGTGTAACTACTCATTTAACTACAGAGTAATATTAGTTAATAACTACATGTACTTACTATGCAGTTAAGGTTAGAGTGCTGGTTATTTTGTAGGGTTAGTTACGTAATTAGTAATTACAATAAATTATGCATAAAGTAGTTACATGGTATGTGTAACAAGGACACCAAAATTAGATACTATCCCTAAACCTAGCCATAACCCATGAAGTTACCATATACAACCAGTAATTTCTTTGACGAGTACACTATTAGTGCACATACTGTAAAATAAAGTGCAACCAGTGAAGTTGTTACTAGTAGGAATGCAATTGCAGAGCTCTCTAAATTAATTACAGAGCTCACTAAAATAGTTGATACATGATATTGTTGCAATTGTAGAGTTGTCTAACTGGAATTCATACAGTGCAATTATAGAGTCTGGTGAAATCAGTAATTGCATTCTTAGCAGTAAAAATATGATTAAAGAGCTCTTCAGTAAGTCCGACTAATTGTAATTGTATTGTAGCTCATTATTCAGTACCATCTCATTATGCTAATTGTGCCTCAAGCTGCATGCATATTCATCTGCCTTGTATATTAGCAGGCGGGAGAATGTGGCATGTAAAATCAAAACAGATGAAATGGTGAGAAGAGCATCAGACTGCATTATTTGCATTTAATATGCAGTTTTGTGTATGCAACAAGTTTTAGCACGACACTAACATTTTGTCATGTATGAGAAAGTTATTTTGCCCAAACAATCCTGTAAGACATCAGCTAAGTGCTCTACTTTGGATTCAACACATAAAATTACATATGGGGCAGTTTAAATCTGGTCACTTGCATTTTCTCTCTGATCTGATAGCTATCCAATTGTGAAAAGGGTATATGTACATGCCCTCCAAAACGAATTTGAGAGGGATATAAGTCCAATCGTTCAAACCATTTCAGGAGGTGGTATAGGATGCCTTCCAGATGGAAGTGTACAAGTCTAAATGCATCAGGTTATTGAAACCATCAATATAAATTTTTCTCCTCCCAAATTGTTAAAAGATAAACACATGAGAGCTTGTTATAGACTATATGACACGCATGATGAATGAGATATGTAGCTTGTTTTTCAACATATCTCAAGCTACAATTATTATTACTATTTAAAAAGTTGGGACAGTATGGAAAATGCAAATAAAAAAAACAAAACAAAGAAGTGATTTCTAAATTTACTTTGACGTATTTCATTGCAAACAATAGAACAGCACATTATTCAATGTGTTTCTCATGATTTTTATTCTTTTTTTAAAGGAACCGTATTTCAATTTTGGTTCTTGCAACACATTCAAAACAAGTTGGAACAGTAGAGCGTTTACCACTTTTTATTGCCATTCCTTTTCACAACGCTTAAAAGATGTTTAGAGACCAAGTGATGAAGTGTTTCAGGTATAATTTTTTCCCATTCTTCCTTAAGGTGGGCAACAGTACAGGGTCTTTGTTGCATTTTGCACTTCAAAATGTGCCACACATTCTCTATTGGAGACAGGTCAGGACTGCAGGCAGGTCAGTCATTACCTGTATCCTCTTCCTCTGCAGCCAGGACTTTGTAATGTGTGCAGAATGTGTTTTTGCATGTCTTGTTAAAATATGCATGGGTGTCCCTGGAAAAGAAGGCAGCATATTGTGCTCCAAAATCTCTATGTACTTTTCAGCATTAATAGTGCCACCACAGAAGTGCAAGTTACCTTTGCCAAGGGCACTGACACAACCCCATTCCATGACAGACCCTGGCTTTGGATTTGTTGCTGGTAACAGTCTGGATGATCCTTTTCTTCTTCCAGAGCACACGTGGTCCATTTCTGCTGAAAAATACCTGAAATAATGTTCATCTGACCAAAGTACACGTTCCACTGTGTGATGGTCCATCCCAGATGCCTTCGACCCAGAGAAGATGACGGCGCATCTGGACACTGTTAACATAGGTCTTTTAACTTTAACTGGCATTTGTGGATGTAACTACGTATTGTGGTACTTGACAAAGGTTTGCCAAAGTAGTCCTGAGCCCATGTGCCTTTGTCCTTTACGCACTGAAATTCCTCCAGATTCCTTGAATCTTTTAATGATGTTATGCACTGTTGAAGGTGAAATATCCAAATGTCTTCCTATCTTTCTTTGAGTAACATTGTTTTTAAACATTTTTTAAAAATTCTTATGTATGTGTTGGCAAAGTGGCGATCCTCGGCCCATCTTTGCTCCTAAAAGACTAGACCTTTCCTGGATGCTGCTTTTGTACCAAATTACAATTACAATCACCCATTGACATCACCTGTTTCAAAAAACATAATTATTCAACCAATTTACCTGATTACTAGCCCTAAACTGCTCCTGTCCCAATCTTTTTTGGAATGTGTTGCAGGTGACAGGAGAGGATGTATATTTACAAATGAAATTAAGTTGACCAGACAAAACATGAAATATTTTATGTTCATATTGTCTGCAATGAATATAAGTATATGAATATAAGAATATAAATTTGGAACTACTTTCACTATTTTCTTTTTTAATTGCATTTTCCGTACTGTCCCAACCTTTTCTGATTTGGGGTTGTAAAAAATACTTGGTGAGTGTCCTTATAAATACAGTTTTTTTTTTTCTTATGTGAACATAAACAATTGAGGAAATGTAACTAGTGAAAATGTAATAATAGAACTCACGAATTGTAGTTCTTCCCAGTAAATAATTTTAGAGAGCTCTTAAGCCTCTGCAACTAACCTCTGCTGAAATTTTCATGTGGAGAATAAAAGAACTATGATCCATGACTGACTATTGAAGAATGGTGACATTGGCTGGAGGGTTTCATTCAGACATTTCAAAAGATAACTGACCATAAGTATCTTGAATATGCAAAAGTGCCAAGGAAAGTGCCAATACGCTTATTTCACGTGGCCGCCATTTTAAGAGATGAAAGTAAGGCTGCAGTGGGAAGAAACCCGGAAGTATAGGATCAGCACTGTAAACATTGCAACAACATGCTGTGGACTACAAACCTCCAGCTGTTGCTGTGATTTCAAAATGCAGATATGGTGTAAACATCACTTTAATATCATTCAGTTAAGTTTAATGTAAACAATTAAAAGCATATTAGGCATCAAACAAAATCACAATCTCTTTAATAGTAATACGCTTAAGTGTCCTCCTAGTGTTCAGTTCATGGCACCAGGTAAACACTATGGGGACGCTTCCCTGCTTCAGCCTATGTAACCTGGTGAGAGATAAAACAATGCAGTCCTCTGTAGCACAACCTTGTGTTGTCTGTAATAGTGTTGTCCCTGTACTGAAATTTTTAAAAACATCCATTTCCCGCTAACATTTCAGTGCAGCTGAGCGCTTTCTTAAACACTGCTGATATGCCATAGTATTCACCAACGCTCAACAGAAATGACTGTGATTGGCCATGAAGGTCATCAGTTCACCGCTCTTCACCAAGTGCAAACACAAATGCAGGGACACTGGAGCATTTTAATGCCGCGAAGATCAGTCGATTGCTCGTCTGTGTATGCACTCAGTAAACATCGGTGAAGTGCGGTGAACTGATGACCTTTACAGCCAATCACAGTCATTTCTGTTGAGCACTAGTGAATACTATGGCATATCTGCTGTGTTTAAGAATGCGCTCAACAGAGTTTAAATGTTAGCAAGAAATAGACGTTCATTTTAAATTTCAGTACCAAAATTCAATATCGTGACAAGTCAATTATAGTGAAAGAATCAGTTTATTAACTTGAGTTTGATAAATAGCATCTAAAACGTGTGTTTGGGAAAGAAAGCTAACTAGTGCCATTTCCCTTAACTTAGCTGAAAATGAGGTCTGATATCCCTTTTTATTTTCACTATCCATTCAGAACAGACCTTCTAGTCATTTGGAAGGCAGTGAAATTATAAATTTGTGTCACTTTCTCTTCACTGATAAGATATACAGCCAGGTACACAACGTTCCTGTGTGACTCAGGTGATACTTCAGGATTTCTTCCCACGATTTCTCGATTTCGCTTTTAAAATGGCAGCCACGTGAAATCAGTCTATATGTCAGAGTGTTTGAATCCCTGCCAAGCCCACTGGTTAGTATATGTCCAGGTTTCAATTCACTGTAACAAAAGCATGGAGCTTCTATTGACACTTCCAGTTTGGCAATCATATTAACCTGTGCTGCGTTCAGCTCCAGCAAAACATTGCAAAACATTTTTAAACAGAATTCGTGGTGCGATGGGCACCCCATTCTGATGATGCAGGAGGCCATTCGGAATTCATTCTTTTTGAAGAATTTCCAGAGCCTTATGAAATCTGTAAAAATACTCCAAAATACGTTCATTGTTACAGTCACAGCCCTGATCATCCAGAATAAAAGAGAACAAACTTTACTTGGACGCACTGTGCAGGCTCTTTAATACTGCATGGTTTAAATACGTGTTGCTGCTGATTGAACTGACTAGTTTCTCAAGCCTGGATCATGGACACGTAACCAAGGACAATTGTCTTTTTTGCTATTAAATCGGTGTATTAAAATGTCTGCAACCTACAAAAAACGTTATTTCTTTGAAAAACATTAATAAGTTTTTACAAGCATTTGACAAGCAATGCACTCGTCTTTTCCTGGCTCGGTGCCAGCCATTGCAGAAAGGCATATATGAATTTAGCAGCTGATCCATGATGTACAGAATGTTCTAATTACACCAGTGTGAGTGTTTGCAGGTCGCCACGGTGGGTCAGTTGTTAACATTGTCGCCTTACAGCAAGAAGGTCACTGGTTCGAGCTAAATTCGCTGTAGAGTGTGTGTGTGTGTGTGTGTGTGTGTGTGTGTGAATGAAAGAGTGTATGAGAGAATTTCTCATTGGGTTGCGTGCGTTGTGTAAAACGTATGCCAGGGAAGTTGGCGGTTCATTTCACTGTGGTGACCACAATAAATCAAGGACAAAGCCGAAGAAAAAGGAAAGGAATGATTGTTTGCTCCAGGAACCAGGCTAATCACACAACTGTGAATGTATTTGTCAAAGTGTTATGATTACAAAGTTGTTTCCCTGTTTTATTTACATCGATATCTATCTATGTAGATATCTATCTACGCAGCTACTATTGCACACTTTTGCCTCAGTAGATCCACCTACGGCACACCTCTAGGTGCTTGCCTTTTTCCAGGAGGAATTGGAAAGCTGTAACTTTGCCCTAAAGGTATTAAAAAACTAAAGATTTTGCTATGAAAGGACAGATGCAGTACTAGTCTATAGGTACCCAAGATCAATATGAGCATGAATACATAACCTTCAACCTTTGGAAGGTGACTGACAAATTTCATCATTACAAACCTCCCTGTGTGTCTAGGGTTGCAACAAAAGAAAGATTGAGTTGTTTTATACTTATTTGGTTCACTCAGTACTGATTGGTGATGAGAATCAGCTGGGTCACAATTCTCACAGAGAGAGAGAGAGAGAGAGAGAGAGAGAGAGAGAGAGAGAGAGAGAGAGAGAGAGAGAGAGATGCTGCGTCCCAATTCGCTTACTTATACTATGCCCTAAAAGTATGTACTTTTTTTGTGAAGGAAAAATATATACTTTTGAGTGTGTAACAGAAGAGTGTGCAAGCTTTGGGACATACTACTTTCTTGTTAACAGATCGTTATGTTGCTTAGTTACGAGCCCTTTCAATCATCAACACATCATCCACATTTCTGTCATATTTAATTTCCTACCATATTGGAGAAGCAGCAGCAGGTTAATCTGCCATTCTCGAGTCTTTCATGCAGAGAAATCTCCGCAGGTCTTTGGATAATTATGCATTGAGAGGTTAATGTCCAAACACGTCTTTGTATAAGTTCAGTATTGTTGTTGCAGATGAAATATAACACAGAAAACGCGATTTAAATATTTTCCAGTTGGCTAGATACTAACAGTCATACAAACATCTTTACCGAAGCCTCTCTACTTGACGGTAGGTATTGCGCGTCCATTATGTTTGTAGTTTATTTACACTTTTCACCCGCGTTTGTAGTTCTAATCAAACGCGCAATGTACTGTGGGCAATATCAGCGGTTAGAGTATGGACGCTTCTACACTTAAAATTCTGACCAGAAATAGTAAACCATCCAGGAACCTTTGACATACCAGGAACCTTTGACATACTCTTTTCAACATACTACGATTTGCTAATTCTATTTTCAAATACTATTTAGGACAGATAGTATGCGAATTGGGACGCAGAGAGAGAGAGAGAGAGAGAGAAAGAGAGAGGGGGGGGGGATGGGGGGCAAATTGTAACTTAAAAGGTTTTTCAAAATCAGGGGCAGAGAGGACAGGAGCCGCAGAAATACAAAAACACAAGAAAATGCACAGAACACAATTAAAGCATGCATGAGACCAGCACACTGGCGTCTGTGCCCCTTTTGGGAAAGTCCAGAGGCACTAATTAATGTCCCAATTCTGCTGTGGCTGAACTGTGTGACCACAGACCTGTCAACCCTTGCACTTTGGTCAGCACGTGTGGACCCACATTTTCTCCACCAGTAGCTCCTTTGTCTCTCTAATCAATGGGATTTTTTTATTTCTTATTTTATTAAAACAGAGACCATTCACGGTACTTTGCAGCTGAAGCACAGTGTGTTCTGTCAGAGATGGATGTTGTTCTTTTGAAACGCGTAGCTGTGTTTTCTGCCGTGTCTTTTTGGCTTACATCTGTATTGCCCGTTTACTTCACAAGGGCAATACACCAGCAGCATTAATGGGCTGATGCTAAGTATGTCTCCAACTAATTCTCATCCAGTATGAGTATGACTGGATTAATGAAGAACAGACTTACTCAATCAAGTGTGTACTGAGACTGAGACGGCAGGTGTAATTGATCAGAAGCTGTAGAAGTGTGATAAAAAGTACATTTACTGAAATAAAATTGTATCTTTAAGCTTGATTAAAAACCCATCCTATCCAACTGATAAGTAACAGTTGTCTTTATTGTTCTAAGCTATTATTTGCATCAGTCTGTCATGTTTCTTAAACCGGCCTGTAGGTGCTGTTCTTAGAACATACTCTTCTTTAAGATCACTCAAGTTAACCTCCAGTCTGTCCCAATTATGTGCACCCATTCAGGCACATCTTTTAAACAAGGTATGAGTTTATATTAGTCCTACACAAAGGAGCCGTTGGAGGAAAAACGTTGACAGATGTCTTGAAATACTGTACAACATCTTAACAATGTGTCTCAGTGTGGTAGCTGTAGTAAAAGTGGAATAATTGACGCAGTGCCATTGAATTATTTGAAAATAAATGCACATCTGTGGCCACAGCACATCACTAGTCTCTTACATTGCCCAGGACAAGCCTTTTGGGGGACTTGTCAGTCACTAGACACACTATCTTGCAAAATCTGTGAAAACTGGAAATTTTGTCTGCCAGTTAAGTAAGGGTTGTCAGATAACTAAGGAAATGACCACCAAGTGCAAGATTAACACTAATAACTGTGAGGATCTGAATGTTCTCTATTTTTATTTAGTGTTTTTTTTATCTATGTTTTATACTTGAAGGGTTAGTTCACAAAAAATGAAAACAAGGTTATTGATTACTCAATCTCATGTCATTCAAATACCCTGAGACCCTTTTTTGTTTTCAGAACAACAAGACATTATCAAAATACTGACTTTAGTGGTTCAGCTGTAATCATATGAAGTTCTAAGAACAGTTTTGTGTTTTGTGTGTCCAAAAAAAAAAAAAGCCAGTGTTTTACTACTGGCAATACAGCTCTGTAATACTGACTATAATCTCAATACTTTGTACTGCCCATAGTAAACAAACAGCCTGACGACTTGACGCTGGAGAGAACAAATAGGTGAACATAGTTGCTTTTACAGTTTTTCCCACACAAATGTATTCTCTGAGCTTTATATAATAACAGTTGAGCCGTTGAAGTCACAAGGAAAGTTTTGACAATGTTTTTGGTTCCTTTTCTTAACTGTTGCTGTCTTTGGAGGGTCAGAGAGCTGTCTGAGTTCATCTAAAATATATTCATTTGTGTTCCCAAGCAGCGTGAGTAATTAATAACATCCTTTTAATTTTTGGGTGAAGTAACCCTTTAAATGCTTCAGAATTTATGAAACCTATGAAGTACAATGAACAAAATATGTATAATTTAACATACTATACAACAAAATATGCATAATTAAAATTATATATATTAGACATTTTTTATCTGACGTATATTTAATGAAATATTTCAAGCTTTTATACACGGCTAGTTGAATTACTGTAATTCAACTGATTCATTGTTTTGACCTCATTCACAGAGATCCAGGATTTGAATAGAAGGATTCATGGCCATGAGAGCTGAATGGGGCAAGTCAGCATCAGTAAATGAGGTGCACTAGTGTTATAGCAGTCCCATGGAAAATTATGTCAAAATATTTGATGTTGTTGATGATACACATATTCTGGATGATGCGCAACATCAGAGGAACCTGCATTAAAATGTCTCCAAATGGCAATACCTGCAGTCATGAACTAGAAAACTGGAAGAGAGCCAGGGGGAAGAGATTTATAGCCTTGGCCCCGAGAATGTGGGAGCCGCTTTGTAGTTAGCATGTTTTTTCCCCAGGAGGTGCTGTGTCTGTGTAAAGACGACCACACGTCTTCCATGAAAGCCACACAATTCATTCTGGCATTGTAAAAGCCTTAATTTGCATGCGCTCATTATTTACCTCTCCTGATTGCCTAATCAAAACAAAGAGCCTGAGCGAGAGAGAATATCCTGGGATGAATTATGGCCAGCTGTTCACTGTGTTTCAAAGATATTTTCACACCTCACATCCTCTAACATTTCACCTTTTGTCTTGAAATTGAAAAGACCTGATACCGTGAAGTGTTTCTGCAGAAATCAGTGGCGCAGGAAAAGAGCTTAACCATTTCTGTCAGCTGCTGAAACTTTTTTCTCTCTATAGCTCTCCCTGTGGATTTGAGCGGTTTTCCAGGGATCTGAGATTGGCTGCCGAAAAACTGTAAAGAAAAAAAAAAAATCCCTGCTCACGTACACTCATCCTCCTCCCAAGGTGTTGGTCATTCACGACTGCATTCCACATTATCACTGCAAAATATGAAGAAATTTTGTCGGGGAATGCATGTCTGGGGATTTCTCTTGAATTTTTTTTATAATTCTGTTGGTTGTATAGATAAATTCTTCAAAGTTATGCATCCAAACACAATATATCTAGTCAGAGAAAGAAGGCATGTGACTTTGGCATAGAATGTTGATAAAAAAATTGTTGCCTTTGAAAGGAAATAACTGATTCAGAACTGCCTCAAATGACTCATCAGTACTCATCGTTGTTCAATTCTCGTGAACAACATCTATGTTGACTCTCAAAAACAGTTGTAGTTGAAGCCTGGAAGAGATTAGTTTGTGCTGTTGACGTAGTAAGACAAGTTTTTTTTTTTTTTTAAACCAATGACGTGTTCATAACACTGTTTATAAGTCCTAAAAAAGACACTGGAGCTTAAAGGATTAGTTGACCTTAAAATGAAAATTCTGTCCGTATTTATGTTATTCTGTTGTCACCTTTATGTTGTTTCAATCCCCTGAGACATTTGGTCATCCAAACACAAATTAAAACATTTATATGAAATCTGAGCTCTCCATAGGCAGCAACAGTTACAAGACGTTCAATGTTCAGACATGGAACCAAAAACCATTGCATGTGACTTTAGTGACCAATTTTGTGTGCCAATAAACTGTAAAAATGACTTTGTAAGTCTAGGTTTCCCCTGTCAGATCAGTGTGCATTTACTACGGGCAATGCAACACTTGAGTGTTGCACTGTTGACTCTGTGATGACAATGCGTCATACTGCCTGTAGTAAATCCATACCTGGACCTGATGAGGAAGATATAGTCAAACAAAGTCATATTTACTGGGTTTTTTTTATTGAAGCTTTGTATGATTACAGTTGAACAACTGAAGTCACATGGAATGCTTTGACAGAGTTTTTGCTTCTTTTTCTGGACTTTAAACACGACCATTGCTGTCTGTGGAGGATGAGAGAGCTCACAGATTTCATCTAATATATCTTAATTTGTCTTAAGAAGATGACTGAAGGTCTCGGGGGATTGAAATGACATGAGGAGTGAGTAATTAATAACAGAATTTTCATTTTTGGGTGAACTAATCCTTTTCAGATTTAGATTTGGTAATGAGATTTTTAATTTCCACATACACTCAGGATGCTTTTGACTGGTTGATCGATTGATTAAATCACACTATTACTTTTGGTGAGCACACAGGGGCATATGACATCAGAGTTCAGTTCATTTGGCTAATGTGAATGCCGCCTTCTGAACTTGGGTAGTCTGGGTACATTCATTCATTCATTTTCCTTTGGCTTAGTCCCTTATTTATCAGGGGTCGCCACAGTGGAATGAACCGCCAACTATTCCGGTATAGGTTTTATACAGCAGATGCCCTTCCAGCCACAACCCAGTACTGGGAAACACCATGCTCACTCTTACATTCACACACACACTCATACACTATGGCCAATTTAGTTCATCCAATTCACTTATAGCACATGTCTTTGGACTGTGGGGGAAACCGGAGCACCTGGAGGAAACCCACACAAACACGGGGAGAACATGCAAACTCCACACAGAAACACCAACTGGCTCAGCCGGGATTCGAACTAGTGACCTTCTTGCTGTGAGGCAACAGTGCTAACCACTGAGCCACCAGTTTATGCAAATTCCAGTATGGTTAACTTTTGGTGTTAGCACAATCACACCAAATATTGGAATGAGTCTACATTATTAAAGTCCAAATACAGTTAGAGCTTGAATTATTGAATTAACTGTTTCTGACACTGTGAGAAAAACATTTTTTTTACCCTCATATAAGCCTATTGTTGGAGACCTCCAAAACATAATTGGAAAGCTTTAATGCACTTTAAGAAGATCAAGTTCAGATAAGTTCACATTTATTCACATGTACATTTCTCACAGCAATAGGCCGAATTATCTCATTTTGTCGCACAACACAAATCTAAAGTCTTTTCATCTATTTAAATCTCAGTCTGCGAACGATTAAGATGCAGATGGGTGCGGCGGTGTGAACAGTTGCTAATTCTGTAGCAGACTCTATGTCATGTGAGTTCAGCAGATGTTCTTACACTGATCATATTAAGAGCTTCTCACTCATTGCAGAAGCAGTGATGCTGCATGTTTTACCCCAGTGAGCAGCTTCTTTCGTACTCTGAAGCGTGCCGTTATCATCGCTTTCCTCTCCAGACACAGTTCAAAATGGTTTAACTCCATTTCAGTTGAAGCTGCTTTTTAGTTGTTAGAATTTTCAGTTTGGTTGTTTAGAGTAACATACTTGAGTCATGTTCATCCATCCTTGACAATGTCAATAATTTTACTATTTCATTACATTAAAGTCTGTAATATGGTGTCTGATGAAATGTCTCGATTTAGTATCAAACATATATTCATATACATGCCTAGTATCCACCCTTTAATTTTTTTTTGCCTGCCTTAACTAGAAAGATTAATTGAATAATGGCCATAATGTCATAAGACTTAATAATAAAAAAGGGCCCAGCCCCTTTATTCAAAATCACAGGTCTAGATTAAATTAATATCTCATTAAATTTGTAAGAAGGATTAACTTTAACTTTAAGGTTGGGATTAAATAAATAGTTCACCCCCAAAATAAAACTTACTCACCCTCAAGTTTTTCCATCACTGTTTGAGTTTCTTTTTTCTGTTGAACACAGAAGAATATATTTTAAAGAAAGCTGAAAATCTATAACCATTGTCTTCCATGGTAGGAAAAACAAATACTATGCAAGTCAATGGTTACATATTTCCATCCATTTCTTCACGATATCTCATTTTGTGTTTAACAGAATAAAGAAACTCAAACAGGTTTAGACCAAGTAAAGGGTGAGTAAATGACAGAATTTTCAATTTTGGGTGAACTATCCCTTTAACTTTAAATTAGAAACTTCATTAAAACTCAAGTTGAGCTGTCTATTCAGTTGCTATATTATTTAGATAAAGTTCATATTCACCCAAAAAAAAAAAAGACTTTCCTGATTTCTTTTAACCACAAGATGGCATTTGTAGTTTTCTCACATAATTCGTCATCCATCAGCATGTCACCTTCTTCACTGTCCACAATGTAACTGTTAAATAATTATAAAAGGAACAGCACAACACCAGCAATACCGCATTTATCAAAAAGTGCTAAAATTAACAGAATCAGGAGACATGAATTGAGTGTATGAGACTATATGAAAAAATATTGAGCTTCAGACTTGACTGAAACCACATGTCTGAAGCGTCTTGTTTTCACATCTGCTGTTCGGAAAAAAGCCTGTGAGAATGAATTAGTATCAAGCAGATTCTTAGTTCAAGAAATGAGCAAACAATGAAAAAAGTTTATCACTTTGTGCTTTATAAAACTCTTTGTTTTCATACTGCAAGTTTAATTCTGTTAATGTCACTCTGCAATCAGTTATTTGACATTATTTTGTATATCATCATTCATTTTCTACCAGTATGGCATTTATTAATTCCCAAAAGTGCAAACACTGAGCCTCTCGCATTAAAACATTGTGATTGGTCCCCTTATGTGTCAATCACTTTCTAGCTCAGCCAATTGAGAGGGTTCAGTATTTGGCTACTGCAATAAACAGGGGGCAATAACACCAAAAAAAAAGATCAAATCATTTATACAACAGTTTTTTGGGTCTGAAAATTCACATCTCAGTGTAAACTACAAAATGTGCGTACTGTTTATACTCAGTATACTAAGTGACGTCATAAAATAAAAAAAACAAAACATTTTTAGTCATGTTGGCACTTGTGCATTATATTTTTACATTTTTCAAAAACAATAGTGCAGAAAATATTACATTTTTTATATTGAACCTTTCACCAGACATATAGTTAAATTGTAAACAGCTGTAAAATGTTGTATATATAATGTTGTATGTATGTGTACAGGAGCGTTGCATGTATATAAAAATATATGAAGAGTTCACATCCAAAAACCTGTAAGTGGCATCTGAAATGTTCTTCTTAAATGAGCATTTTTCTTAGGCCGCCGTGTGTTCAGTAATTTCACTTTTATCGAGATGAATAGTTTTTCCTCATCGCCTTTAAGGTGAAATAGCTGAACATGAACATAGGAGAAAGTTATAAACCTATTATGAACACCACTTAGAGCCTTTTTCATCGGAACTTTTCAATATAGATGCATTTCACATAATCAATTTCATTTGTAAGCTTTGCATTGGCATTAAAAAGAGCCAGCAACACAGAAGTTCCGGAGGTGCACTGCTTTGTCACCGTCATGACGAACTAAACACCAGGGGAGCAGCTGTTTGTGCCCCAGAGGTCACCTTGATCTAGAGGTGGGTAGGAGGCTGGTGGACGTCAACATCCCACAACATGAAAAAGCCTATTGATGGAAGAAGCGTCCTCTGATGCCTCTATGACTCACATATAGGAAAGAAGCGACAGGAGCCACGGAAGATCAAGGGGAATTCAAATGCCGCATTAAATTCCTAGTTAATTCTACTCCGTTTTGTCTGCTCTCCCATTGCACCACGATAGCCGAAGGCATTACTGCGATTCTCATGTGAAAGTTTGTTTAGTTATCACATCAAAGCATCTGAAACGATTGTCACATGGGATGCACATTAGCCTATCATCTTGCTGACACAGCCTACTGCTCTGGAAACACTGAGGAAATGAGCTTGTTTATGACTTGCATTTACATTGTTTAGTGCATGTGGCCTGCACATTTTCTATTCGGCTTTCCGGACGGAGCATGTTCACTTTTTCCGAGGTCAGACAGTTGTATTCTTGGATGTGCAGTGAGCGTTTGCGAGTGTGTAACCTCACACTTCACTGTAACAGGTTCCGAGACTCCAGAGGGAGCAGTGCGGATTAAAATGCGTTTTCAGGGTGAAGACTCGTCACCGCTCTGCTTGTCAGCTGCAGACATCGCTGCTTTGGACAGATGAACGTTTTATGCAGAGGTAATGAAAAGTTTATAGGAAACAGGTGGACGTTAAATGAGTTCCACAGTGTCAGTCTCATCTGCGTCCCATTGTGTGAGTTTAAAAATCCAAGAAAATGTTTCATCATTGACTTATGTCAGTCCTGGTTCCTTTATTTATTTTCTTTTCGGCTTAGTCCCTTTATTAATCTGGGGTCGCCAAAGTGAAATAAACCGCCAATTTATCCAGCATATGTTTTACGCAGCGGATGCCTTTCCAGCTGCAACCCATCACTGGGAAACACCCATACACACTCATTTACACACATACACTATGGACAATTTAGCCTACCCAATTCATTTATAGCGCATGTCTTTGGACTTGTGGGAGAAACCAAAGCACCCGGAGGAAACCCACGCGAACACGGGGAGAACATGCAAACTCCACACAGAAATGCCAACTGATTCAGCCGAGGCTCGAATCAGCGACCTTCTTGCTGTGAGGCGACAGTGCTACCCACTGCGCCACCGGTTTCTTTGTCTTTACTACAAATAAACCAGACTATGGTTGTTGGTTTTATTTTGGTACAATTTACTAAATAGTGGCCTGACTTGTTTAAGTGTTCACTGCCACATTATTGGGTAGGCTATACCTTGCTAATTAGAGGTTGGACCCACTTTTGCCTTTAAATCTGCCTTGATTATTCATGACGTAAATTCATAAGGTGCTAGAAACATTCTTCTGAGATTTTGCTCCACATTGACATGACAGCAGCACAATTACTGCAGGTTTGTAATCTCCTATTACAGCACAAACCAAAGTGCTCTATTGGACTGAGATCTGGTGACTGGGGCCATTTGAGTTAACAGAGATAGGAGCTAGCTCCAAATGGATGGGTCACCTCCAAATGGGTGGGACTTGAGCTGATAGTGGGCTGTACAAACCTCCTGTGGCTTCTTGTTGTTTTATTTCATGACTTATACGTGACACCTATTGGGTTTTATTAAAATCTGCTCCTACCAAAACTCTACATTCTCAGAAATAGGTGCCAGAGCTGTCACTGGGGCAGTACCTTTCAGAAAGGGTATGCATTTGTACCAAAATTAATACCTAAAATATACATATTAGTATCTACAAAAGTGTTCTTTTTGAAAAGGTACAGTCCCAGTGACAGCTGAAAATAAGTAGTACTGAAAAACAGTTTGTACTGAAATGCATGATAAATGTGATGATAGCAGCATTTCCTGCTTGCATTTTGAACACAGCTGATTGGCCATTGTGTTCACATGCTCAATAGATATGACTGATGTGATTGGCTTGAATGATTACCGGTTTACAAGAGCGATTCACAGACACTGGAGCATTTGAAATTCGCATCTATCAGCTGATCCGTCATGAGGCAGCTTACAGACACGACTTTCAAATGTTCAAGTCCCAGAAGACTTTTATGTCCCTGTAAGCAGGTATATGTGTGTCTAAATTTTAAAATAAGCACTCTCAAAGCACTCAAACCAGCAAGTCCGAATGGGCCACTGACAGACTTTCTCTCCTGCTTTGCCCCGTCACACCCACTCCTCTACCTTCTGCTTACAGCTTTCCATGCCCATTTTTCCCAAAAATTTGAGGTAGATTTGAGCTTAAAAAACTGGGGTTTCACACCCCTATAACAATACTACATAAGTTTCATACAAATAACCCTCGTGAAATGTTCTGATGTCACCCTGAACGTTCGCTGTGACATCACTGCGCCAAGAAGAGTATCACCTCCTACCCTCTGTTTTTTTTACAGCGGTGCAAAGAGTAAAAGTTGTGAAAGAGACTACGCAGAAGGAATCCCCTCTTACCTCACTTTATCTCTTTCCCACAGATGAGCGCTTATTGACACAGTGAGATGTGTGGGCAGCTCCGCTCGAGGATGTCTGCATACGTGGGTGCCTGCTGTGTACGTGTGTTTATACCGATTTGCGCGTCCGTAACGTCGAGCATGCACGAATGTGTCTGTGTGCATCGCACTTCTATATCTGTGGCTAGATGGATGAAACATTCCTTGACCACACTATGTGGGCACCACCACCATCATCATCATTATCATCATCATCCCTGAGACATGGATGGACGGCAGGGTGTAGGTACACACAGTGTGAGGGCCACTAATATGAGAATGACACCTCTCTGCCCACACATGGCCTGTTCCTCACCAATCAGAGTCACTCACAGAGGCATGCAGGGTGGGCGGCCGTATCACGCAGGCTAAGTAATGAAGGTGTTGATGGAGAACACCACCGTTTTCACACGTCACGCCGGGCAGATTGGTCATATGGTGAAAATAAAATGACCCGTGTCATCAGTACACATACACAGAAATAGATCACATGAAAATGGTACCGTTTTAATTAATCAACTCGTTCCCCAAAGGCTGCCTACCGGTGTCCTTTTTTTTTCTTTTTTTTTTGGTGATTAAGCCTGCCTTTATATTATGATTATTACACCCGCTCGCAAAACACACAGAACCACATCCCCAATTACCAGGTCTCTTATTAGCTTTAGATTAATGATCCCCTGAGGCTTCTCTTGTGTGAAAGAGCGCAGCCCCACCAACCCACACACTGCTCACACACATGGGCATTTTAATTGGCAGCCAAATCCAGCCATAGTAATGCTCTTACAAGTCTGAGTCATCCTCGCAGCACTGCATGCGAAACACAATACTATTAACTTTCAGGCGCATTTGTGTGTTGATACTTTGATATGCGCTCTAATGTGAGGAACGGCAGGGCTTAGGCAAATTTGCATTCTTTTACAGCTGCTTTGGATGAAGGTATGGAACTAGAGTGAAAAATGTACAGATGCGACAAGTGATTATTTCTTTAACTCTTCAGGGTTTCATTTAAAAATGTGTGTTCGCTACTTCCAATGCAAAGATTGTGATCTATAAAAACAAAGTGGGCAGGAGAATGTGCGCATCTGCAAGTAAAATCTAAGTAAACATGTTTAAATTAAATATTGACTTAATTGATCCACTTTAAATCATCATATGAGCTAAAATCATTAATAAATAAATTAAAATGCATTCTGCATGTTCACTTTTAGGAAGCTTTCTATGGCAAGCTTTATAAATGAGACCCCAGGACCGTAACCTTTTTGATTCTCAAATGCCATTTTTGGTCATGTAGTGTGAATGGAGATCTTTTCTGAAATGTACAATGGAAGTATTGTTTTTATTTTAAAATCTACGAATTATTATGTTTGGTGCATCAAAAATGTTGATTAGAAGACATGTAGTTTTACATATACTATTGCACAAATTATTTAAAAAGTCTTACGCGCCAGTTACTGTAAGGACATCAATGTTACATTTTCACACCTCATGATGCTGAACAAAACAAGCTGTCATTGGTTGCTTTACATTTCAGTCAAACAGCCTCTGGGTGGTCCTTAGGCAATGAAATCTGCTATGAAATCCTGAAGTTATGGCATGAGTCTAAATGTTTGGCTAAGCACAGTAACTTTTCTATTGGCTGTAGTCTCTGAAGTGTTCAGATGCAAATTTGTAGGCCAGATGGAGCCATCGCTGCTAGTTTTTGGCATCACCGTAATGTGTCTGGACTCTCTATTGCCTATATGTGGTTACACATAAAATTGCAGGTAACTTGGACTGCTTTTATGAACATGATGTAAACTAAAGTGCCTTTAAACAAGTCTCTCTTAGACCATGTTTGCAATATCTCCAGGCAGCTATTTTGGTCATCCAAGACCAAGTCCTGTCTACTTGAAACCTGCCAAACTCGCATATAATTTACATATCTCAAACCAGCAAGAAAATCTAAATACAAACTATACACTTACAAAATAAAGGTTCAAAAACAGTGTTTTCTCAGCAATCCCACAGAACCATTTTAGGTTCTTCAAAGAACCTTACAGAGAATTGTTCTTTAAAGAACAATGTTGTTAGTGTGAGCATTTTATTAATATAAAGCTTTCATTCATTCATTTATTTTATTTTTGGCTTAGTCCCTTTATTAATCTGGGGTCACCACAGCGGAATGAACCGCCAACTTATCCAGCATATGTTTTACGCAGCGAATGCCCTTCCAGCTGCAACCCATCACTGGGAAACATCCACACACACTCATTCACACACATACACTACGGACAATTTAGCCTACCTAGTTCACCTATAGCGCATGTCTTTGGACTTGTGGGGGAAACCGGAGCACCCGGAGGAAACCCACGCCAACACGGGGAGAACATGCAAACTCCACACAGAAATGACCCAGCCGAGGCATGAACCAGCAACCTTCTTGCTGTAAACGATCGTGCTACCCACTGCGCCACCGTGCAGCCCATAAAGCTTTTACACTTTATATAATGTTTGGTCCAATTGAAAGGTTCTATGAATGTTCTTTCTTATATTTAAAATGTTTTTATAGACACTTATTAACATATTTTGATATATTAATATAGCAAATATTTTTTATAGACACTATAATATTTTCATAGACACTTGTGGAGTCCATCTTTTTCTTTATTCCAATAAAAAAGGCATTTAGATTTTTTTTTTTTTTGCTTAAATTAACAAAAAGTTTCCACCCTTCCAGTTCATATTCATTTTTAGACAACACAATTCCAATTTCGAATGTAAGAAATTAATATCTGGTGGAATTTTCAATCACACAACAAAAAAACATTTGACCAATTGACAAAAAAAAAAGCTATAAATGAAATTTGGAAAAAATATAATCAGACTCATATAGAATAAAGCAAATATTAACATTTAACTCAAAACCGTACCTTATAAATCCTGTAAATCCAGAGAAAATGAGCATCTAATATGAATGTTTGATATTACAGTGTGCGCACATGCCTCTTGCCTCTGATTCACCATTATTGTGATGAAGTTCAAAAGACTCAAATGACAAGATGCTCTTTGCTTAATGACACTAAGCGTGAATGATTCAGAAAATGAGCAAATAAGAGCCTGCTCTGACTCAGATTGTATTATTGTTATTCAATATTTATTATTTTCACTTTTCTCTACCAAACTGTGATCTGCATTAGTTGCCAGAAACTGTTAAAAACCATTTAATTCAGTGTGTTTTGACTCTATTATGTCTTGATTCAGGGACACTGTTGACTTTGCATATTGGAAGTATCTCCACGTTCAGTTGTAACTACATTTGAATGAACCCCTAAAATTGCATTTGAATGAAAGAACACACTGCACATGTTGCTAAAATTAAGTTGCGATCAAGAAACCATGTGGTGTCAGAGACCTTCCTGGAGAACAGGTTTGAAGGATCAAAGGGGTATAAGTGTACCCGTTCCCTTCTATGCATCTGCAAGACCAGCATATGTGCCTACACTGCCAGTAAGAACCGCATGAAGAATGTCTGAAGGGAATAAAAGCGGTTCGCTATTTGCTGAAAGGGAGCTCAAATAAAACCACACCGCTGACTCAGACACCCTTCGTTCAACCACAACACACAAACTGCTGCCGAGGAGCATGAGAATATTACACCTGGTCACTCGCTGCAGATTTACAGCCAAACTCTACAGCCGTTTAACTGACCGCAAATTCAAACTCACTCACTGACACCTGGAAACGGGTCATTTGGTCTTGAGTTACTGTCAGTGTGCATGTCTTTTAATCAGTCATTCAATGAGCTCCAGGCAAACGTTCTCCTGGCATTATTGTGATATCACACATTAACTGAGCGTGAGCATCAGGTGCACCTGTTATGATTGTCACGCCTGTCGTGAGGTCTGAGCACATCACTCCATAGGGGTTCACATAAGGACCTGTCTACCATTCATTGGTGGAAAGAGTACTGAAAAATCATACTCACATAAAAGTACCAGTACTTGCCAAAAGTACTTGCCAAAAAATGTATCGCAAGTAAAAAATATCTGTTCTAAATAGTAATATGACTTAAAGTAAGAGTACTCAAGAATAGTGAGCATTACGCTGTTAAAATGATTCCATCTTATAACCTGCAGATTAAAAATGTAGCTTACATCAGTGCATTTTCTTTTAAGGGTGTTTTTTAGTGTAAGGTAGATCATTTGCCATTCATGGACAATACATTTAAAATGTGAGATTTAATGTGAGAACACATTACATTAATATATGTACCTGTAATAAGCCGACAGAAAGTAGGTTGATGCGTTTACATGCAGAGTGATATCTGTTACCTAAGTGGCAAAAATCTAGCTGTAACCAGGGGCGTAGCAACCAGGAGGGGATGAGGGGGGATACGCCCTCTTCACTTTTAGAGACAGACCATTTAGAAACAGGTGATTAAAAATGTAAATTTTTGGATTTCATACAGCTGTCCCCCCCCCACTTTTAAAATGTCCACTACGCCCCTGGCTGTAACGATATGTTAGCATTTAGGTTACGCACTTTGAACCCTGAATAACAAGCTATGAGTGTCCAGCATGAGTGACGCAGCAAACCAAACTTGTGTAGCACTAATAAAATACATGCAATTTTTGCATGTATTTGAATATGTAACAGGGCGGCACGGTGGCGCAGTGGGTAGCACAATCGCCTCACAGCAAGAAGGTCGCTGGTTCGAGCCTTGGAGGATCAGTTGGCATTTCTGTGTGGAGTTAGCTTGTTCTCCCCGTGTTTGCGTGGGTTTCTTCGGGTGCTCCGGTTTCCCCCACAAGTCCAAAGACATGCAGTACAGGTGAACTGGGTAAGCTAAATTGTTCGTAGTGTATGAGTGTGAATAAATGTGTATGGATGTTTCCCAGTGATGGGTTGCAGCTGGAAGGGCATCCGCTGCGTACAACATATGCTGGATAAGTTGGCGGTTCATTCCGCTGTGGCGACCCCAGATTAATAAAGGGACTAAGCCGAAATGAAAATAAATGAATGAATACGTAACATTCTGTAGGGCGTTTAGTTATTGTTTAATGGTAATTCGTGATTTCAGTCATCATACATAGGCATCCTTCATCCTCTCATCAGTGACTTGCAGTCTAAACCGTAAAACCAAATTTAGTTTGTTGCATTCAACAATTTTACATCTTAGACACTTTCAATGCTTCCACACTGGATAAGAATCATAGGACTGATTATTCTATGTGAAGTTTTATACTGGGAAATTCAAGCAATGTCATGTTCAATCATACTCCCTCTCTCTTTTTCATTCAACGACATACGAAACAAATGCTTACAATGTTTAAGATACAATGCCTAAAAAAAAATCTAATTATTGTCTCACATAGTCTATCTATCTATCTATCTATCTATCTATCTATCTGTCTGTCTGTCTGTCTGTCTGTCTGTCTGTCTGTCTGTCTGTCTATCTATCTATCTATCTATCTATCTATCTATCTATCTATCTATCTATCTATCTATCTATCTATCATGTGTATTGTGTTATTTGTATATAAGTATATATATGTATATACACTTTAAGACACAACAGCACCATGTGAATAGGTATGTCAAGCATGCAGATATGCAGATGCTATAGGCTATGAATTCATTAAGAATGACCAAAATACAGTTTCCAGTAAGTCTAAATGTAATTCTCAGCTGGTTTGTGTTTGAAATTATTTCACACCCAGACAAAAAAGACCTTTAATAACTGGGGCTTCTGGTAAAAATGGCATATTTCTCTCTGGTGACATTTCAGAACTCCAATCATTTTGTCTGCCTAAACCCTGCTCCTGCTAGGTCACATTCACCTTCCTACAATATTGAGCACAACGCCAACATCTGAAAATCTACAACTAATATGTATATAAAAGTCTGTTCACATTGCGCTTTTGACATGTATTTGGCAACTATACAGCTAACATTATTAAAATATGTTTATATCTGGAAATAAGAAACATGGAGCCATTCTGTCAATTTTTTAACTGTGCAACTGTTCAAGTCTGAATGCAGACTGCACGTGCTATTTCTTCTCCACAGCTTTGTAGAACGAACTGCACATCAACATGGCACTGAATATAAATAAATGAACAACACCTGTTTTGCTAAGCGTTATGATCCAGCAATCTCCAACTGTGACGTTGCAGAGCTCATTTGTGATTATCTCCTGGATAGCATCGATGAGAGTTTAGAACTGTACAATACAACAAAGCGATGGACGGAAATGTGTGGTCCAGTTTTGTGACTCACAGAGGAACCTGAAGAGACTGGCAGAGGACATATGGCACATACCCCCCTGGTTGGCCCATAGCGTTCTCTGATGTGGCTGATTACACATCAACATCCAGAACAAAGAGAGCAAAACAGAGAGCACCCCATGCGGTCAAGCATGCGTGACAGTCCTTAATTATCAAAGGTTGGAGTGGGATTTTGGATTGTTTATCACTGCACGGTCATTGAAAGTGGGAAAAAACATCCCATACTCCCATATCTGTGAGTGAAGTCTTGTTTAAACGTGACAAGGGGATGGCACAAAGCCCTTGCCCAGGGCACATAATGCTATCAATTGTAAAGGAGAAGCTTTGTTGTCAAATGTAAACAGTGTGCCCGAAGATCTTTCTTACTGACAGTGTTTTTGTTAAAAAGCAATGCAAAAAGATGTAAATAAATGTCAAACCTATAACTTGTCCTGCTAAGGTGAGGACAATGATGCCAGTGATTACACCGAATACAAATCGTTTGAATGATGGTATGACAAAAATAAATTAAACCATCTTAGGAAAACAATCAAATCCAATGAAACCAAACTGGCTCCTTGCTCAAAATAGCCTTATTGGGCTTTCCTCGATTTTATTCTCTATTTCATAAAATGAACATATTTGGTGCACTCTGTCACCCGTTACACACTCTGGCAACACATTTCGGAAAATGTTTCAGGGTTAATTGTCTGAATATTCAGTACAACTGTTTAATTCACTCACTGATATTTTTCAGGGCAACCCTTACATTGCCATGGGAACCAATACAAAAACAATAGTTTTCTGGCATTGGCTTTATGGCTGATATCTCTAGAATGCCATCCAAAACCTGCCATGTAGGTTTGAATCTTCTTTCATTTGTTTATTTGTCTTTGTGATTTTCAATTAATAAACGTAAATTCTGGTATGTTTCTCATACATAAGACTTTATAAGCCCTGCAATATAGTTCACATTGACATGCATTAAAGGATAGTTCACTCGAAAAATGAAAATCTACTCACTATTTACTCACCCTTAAGTGGATTCAAAACTTAGTGTGCTCTTTTTTTAACAATCTAAGCAAATGGTAAGTGCATGGCGCAGGTGCACTTACGGCATGTCTGAATCCACTTTTACTATTTTAAATACTGGAAAATGGTCAGCACATTCAGTGCATGGTTCTAAATGGGTTGTTCTTATTTTCTTAATTAGATTAAAACTAATTTCCCTTTCCCTTTAAGAGCGAGTTACGGTCGCACCAAGTGGATTTGCTATTAACATGGCAGATTTTGGAAACACTGAACATCTCATGAGAGAGGAAACAAATCTGCTCATACATAAGGCTAAATCATGCATGCAGACCATTCATTCCAACCAAAGCCTCCTGAGGTGAAGAGGAGATAGTGGTTTTCATATTTAGGTAAACAATAATGACCTTCTAAATTTGAATCCTTTCATTTTTAATTTGAAGATTAAAAAATGTTTGTGTGCTGCTGTGCATCCCTGTGTGTGTAATAAGCAACACAAATATCAGACATGACAAAAAAATCATCCGACCATCTGATTGACAATCGGAAGAGGTTAATCACGAGGTTAAGCACAAGATAAATGATGAACAACAAAGCTGAAATTTGGCCAGTTAAAAAAAAAAAAAAGTTAGAATTCGGCTCAAAATTGGACCAAAAGTCGAAAGTGTATGGTTTTGGGACATTTGAAGTAATCACATGATCAGGGCTGCAAACCATCATAAGAATAAGTGATCATCATTATTTTTTGCTCAGAAAAAAACAAACATAAAATGTAAGAAATGTTTTAATGTGACGTTTTTTTTTTAATCTTTGACCCATGAATAAATTCATTAATGGATAAAAGAATGCATTATTGTGTGATTGGAAAGACACGGAGTTTAACTTTATAGCTACACATATACACGTACGTATAGCTTTTGTTGGTCAAGGCTGTACAGCCATTCAGTAAAGTCCACACTAGTGTCATTTCAATACAGCCTTTTCAAAACATCTCAAATGAGGCTCAGAATCACGTTATAGCTCTTTGCCAACCACACGTTTCATTACAGGAAACATCAATAATGGATTCAGACCGGTGAGGCTATTTACGAGAAGCATATACATGAGACAAATGTACTGCAACCACATGGCAGTGCATGCAGAACTATAAGTGTGAAGCATCGACACATAATAAGCTCAGCTGAGAGTGTGGGAGATGGAATAGGTGTAGGTGAGCTGTAGGGTAACCTTTTGAGGCAGATCTATAATGAAGTTATTATTTTCCTTCTCTCTATGTAGTGAAGTGGGCAGAGCCGGCATGAGAGAGAGAGAGAGAGAGAGAGAAGCCCGGCTCTAAGTGGGTTGCATTTAAGGGTGGGCATGTGGTGGGGGGGGGGGGGGAGGTCACCACTACAGGGACGAGAAGAAATATGATGCTGCCTCGTGACAGATGTGTCATCACCAACACACCGGCCATAGCCAAAGCCAGCCCTGTATTGTGGATGCTAAAACGAGCCCAAGACTTGTATGATTTGATTTAACCAGTGTTCCCACTCTAAGGCAAATATCAAATTCCCTGACTTTCATCGTCTAAAAATCTAAATTTCCATGACCTATAATTAACTGAAAAACAGGCCGTTGTTGTGCTTTGCATAATAATAAAAGGGTTTTAGCTTGAATATCATTTTAATAGCCACTACGACAACCACGGTGGAATTTTTTTTTTATCTGATGTAGTTACTCTAATGTACACTCTCCCATATTTGATAGCTCAATAGAAGTTTTACAAATTTGACATTTAGTTTTTCTGTCACTTTTTACCACCTAGTCCTAAAATGTACTGTATCCTGACATGTTAGCCTTAATTAACAGGTACAGTCTGATGACTGCATTGACTGAAGTGATTTCAAGCTGATAAGCATGCAGGAATGGGCAAAAACAGCAGCCACAACAAGTATCAAAATAAAATACTGTATTTTGAAAAAATACTACAAAATACTTTTACAAGGGAGCATGATATTTCTTCACAAACCTTCTAGGTCTATTCGATCAACCCCTTCACCATTAAACTGACTCAGTGAAGTAAACAATGTTTGACAGCAACAGCGTTTCTCTAAGCAAGTTTAAGTCAGCTTCTCTGCCACCTCATTCACCTCTACTTCTGTACACGAGGAGGTATTCATAAACCTTTGTTTCTCTTTTATTTTAATATAAATTTTGCACAAATTACATACAGAAAATCCTGTCTTGATCAATTTAATCACTGTAAAAACCATGTAATGCAGATATTGAGTTGGAATATACTACTATATCTCTTCATTGTGTTTTCATCCATTGGGTGGTCAGTGGAGTTTGCATGTTCTCCCCGTGTTGACGTGGGTTTCCTTCGGGTGCTCCGGTTTCCCCCACAAGTCCAAAGACATGCAGTACAGGTGAATTGGGTAAGCTAAATTGTCCGTAGTGTATGAGTGTGAATGGGTGTGTATGGATGTTTCCCAGAGATGGGTTGGAGCTGGAAGGGCATCCGCTGCATAAAACATATGCTGGATAAGTTGGTGGTTCATTCCGCTGTGGTGACCCCAGATTAATAAAGGGACTAAGCCGAAATGAAAATAAATGAATGAATGGGTGGTCAGTAAAATTGCAACCATCTCTTAACCATCTCTGATATTTTGAAAGGGTAATATATGATGAGGTTATTTTAGTTTTTTTTTGCAATTTTTGGAAACTACTAAAATCTCCAGAGATCAGAATTTCCATAAACTTCATTTCCATAAATCATGTTTTTTCATGTGCTGAAGGCTCCTCATCCTGTTCTTAAGGACTGATATTTTATCTCCACTAGTACACGATACTGCCATTATATATTACTGGTCTATGCAGTACACTATTTTCAGTGATTGTTGACTTGCTCCCAAATATACCCAATGCCATTTGTCTGTTATTTTCTTTGTGTGTGTTGCATAATTTCCATTCATACTCCAAGCATTGACCACCTTCTTAATTTTCTGTTCTGATCTCAAGCCTAGGCAAATAACTGAGAAAGCATCAATCTGAGCCCACATTTTTATGATGTCATCATGTAGACTTCTTACAAAGTTCATTCATTCATTAATTCACTTTTCGGCTTAGTCCCTTTATTAATCTGAGGTTGCCACAGCGGAATGAATCGCCAACTTATCCAGCATATGTTTAAGCAGCGCATGCTCTTCACTGGGAAACATCCCATCATTGGGAAACATCCATACACACTCATTTACACACATACACTATGGACAGTTTAGCTTACCCAATTCCCCTATAGCACATGTCTTTGGACTCCACACAGAAATGTCAACTGACCCAGCCGGGGTTCTTGCTGTGAGGCGATCGTGCCACCGTAACGCCCTTCTTACAAAGTATTTTACAGTATTTTAAAAATACAAGACACTTAAGTATTTTGATACAAAATATTAAGCCATTTTCATAAACCCTATCAAATACAAATGACTAAATATATTTTGTATTTGAAATACATGTATCATAAATACTGCCCATCCCTGAGCACAGGAATAACATGATCATAACGATACCATACAAAATATGCTATAGAAAAAATAAATCTAAAAGCGAAAAAACAAAAGTCCTTGATGTTCCATTATTATTTGGACAAAAAATATATAAAAAATTCCTCGAGTTTCAATTTCTGGAATAGACTTTTAAAATTCCATGATTTTCTAGAAACTCCATGAGCCAAGGAAACCCTGTTTAACATAAATTATGTAGTAGAAAATACACATGAACATGAAAATGATACTTGTGATAACGTCGTGGCTATTTTATCATTGGATAAAAACTTATTTGACAAAAAGAAAATCTACATTAATTTTGGACAATAGGGGGCGCCATTTTTTAGGTGTGCAGTGAGGTCAAGTGATTGAACAAGGTGAGATACTGGCGCTGCCTGCTGCTATTTTTACAACGATTGATACAATGCCACATTCTGTGGCTTTTGCTTGCAGTTTTCAGTGGTTAGACAACAAGGGAAGTCATATTTTTACTTCTTTCCTAGCAATAAGAAGGAAGCGGTTAGCTTCTTGATCACTAAGCTCTTTTATACAATAATATTAAAATGTTGCATTTTCAAGTCAACAACAAAATACATTTGCTCAAGGATTATTATATACATAGAAGGCATATTAAATGCAAGTAAAAAGTTAATTTTAAAGTTTCAAATTTTTTTTGTGAAAATAAAATGTTAAAATATAGGCAATGTAATATTCCATCATTATTCAGCACAACAGATTTACATAAAATAAATATTCTAACCTGAATTAGTAAAATGTACAGTATGAAACACTAAACCATCATTCTAAATTTACTTATATTTTAAATATAAATATAAACCTAATGGTTAGAAAGAGTGGCAAAGAAAAAATATTTAAGTTAGAATTTGTATTTTTGGAGCTGTGCTGTGATCTTTAAATATAATCATTTTATAATATTTAATCAAATGATTCTTGTTCTAAATATGCATGATTTTTGGTTTAGAAACTAATGTTACAAAAATCGACATTTAGTTGGGTATTTATGTAATTCATGGTAAAAAATAAAAGCCATTTTTCCTCTTTGACCCTTATTTCAGAACCACAACCAATCACCGTCCTGTCTTTGAATGATCAAATACAATGCTTAGTCTCTTGATCTCCCTTTTTTTAACAGTAAGATCTTCTACAGAGATATATTCTATATTAAGATCCAGAAATAAATATTCACCATCACTGATCCAGCTGCAAACAATATCGACTCTGTGTTGTGGATATTGAAGAAATAGGTCAGCTACTTGATCACTAAACTATTTTTATACAATAAGTTACAGAAATTCAGACAGTTCAGACCATTCCCAGGCATTTATTCCAGAGCAAGTCTGTGATTGGCTATGCCATAACTACTTTGCTGGCTACAGCCCATCACCTGCCTATTTTTGAATCATTAAAAGAAATACTTAGATTCTTGATCTCTTTAATACAATATGTTCCAGACATTTGAAACAGACAGACCTTACAAACAAACCATTACCATTTAGTGCAGAGGAAGCCGCTGATTGGCTGGTTTACCGTTACTTTGCCGGCTACAGTTAATGATGGCCTGCCTTTAAATCATTAAAAGAAATGTTTTGACTCTTGATCACTTTTATACACTGTGTTCCAGAAATCTGAAATGGACGGATCTTTAAAACCAACAATTCTCGGACATTCATTCCAGAGGAAGGCTGTGACTGGCTGCGTCTTCATTACCATATTGGCCACAGCAAATCACAGCCCTGTCTTCGAAACCCTAAAAAAATGTTTAGATTCTTAATCTCTTCTATACAAAATGCTTCAGAAATACACAACGAACCTTTGAACAAACCATTCCCAGACATTTCTTCCAGAGGAAGCCAGTGATTGGCTTGTTCATTACCGCACCAGCTTCAGCCAATCGTAAGCCTGTCTTGAATCATTAAAGGAATTGGTTAGCTTCTGGAATGTGCTCCAGAAATTTGAAACGGACAGACATTTCAAACAAACCTTTCTCAGACATTTATTTCAGAGGAAGCCTGTGATTGGCTAAATCATCGTTACTTCAGCAGACCACAGCCAATCACATGCCTTTCTTTGAACTGCTAAAGGAAGTGGTTATCCTCTTGATCACGAGGTATACAATATCAGAAAACTGACAGGCCTTTCAAACAAACCTTTAGCAGAAGTTTACACCAAAGGAAGTGTTCTCAAATCCCCGACATTTAGAGGTAATTAGGGCTTGGAACTCACGCATGCTGTTTACTTCAGCCCCTAAAATCCGACGAGCATTTGACAAGCTCGTAAACTCTGTAACAGAGAGCGAGGTATTAAATGTACCCCTCCAAATTGGCTCACGCTGGCGTGAACACTGAGATCCCCCTATAAAGTTCAACACAACATGTTTGGCTTTTTAATTACAGCCTCTCCCACAGTATACGGCGTCTTTACAAAGCTCGTGATATGTGAGAGACTCTCCGTTTGGCCCGTCTGACATTTTAGCAAATATGTCGTTACAGTGTGTGTGTGCAATCTGTGGTAATTAGCAAGGTCGGGACCACCCACCACACGCATTCTTTCTTAATAATTGTGCGACGTGTTCTTTAGAGTGAAAAGCCCGACTGAAGACATATAAACGGTAATATAGCCTCTCTCTCTCTCCTAGTCCCTCTTCCAACAGCCTACATCCTTCACGAGCCCCCACACATTGTGTGCCATGTCCTTAACCGATGTGCGTTACTCACCGTGAAGAGAAGTGTGGCCTTCAGGAAAGTTACAGCTGCGGTTTGATCTTGCATTGCACACTTTCTGACAAACCCTGACAAAACAGCATGACTACTTTGCTTTGTACATGTGCAGTTGTGAGTGTGAGATTTGTTTCTGTTGCATGACCAGTCAGGCTGTACGTGTGTGTGTGTGTATGTGTGCATGTGCAGTATGTGGAGGTGGCACACATGGCATTACACTTTAATCACCCACTATAGCTGTAGGAGTGAGTCAGCATCTCCAGTCTCATCAGAGGAAGGATGCATCCTGAGCCCAGCTGACACTCCACCATACACAAGTCCATAACCGACTCGCTGATTCTCCCTAGGAGGACTCAGTACACACTGTGCTGATGCTTAGCACACAAATCCCGAAGCTGGAATCCGAATCGAACTGTCTGCTGCACACCGTCCGATGGTAAATTGGAATTTAATTTGGAATGAAAAGAAGAGGAAGAAACTGACCTGCAGTTCAATGTCACACAAGGAGGAATAAAACAGCTGCATAATTAATTTCGAGAAGTTCAAATGAATATTCAATTAATATATTTTCTGAGCTGATTTGACAAGAACATCTAACAAATAGTAAAAATAGCTTCAACACTGGAAGCTATGCATTATATCAGGAATTCATAAACATAATAAAAGCATTCTGGAGTTGAATTAAACTGAATAAATTAAACCGAATGAATTAAACATGATGTTGACATATGAAATGTTGTAGGCAATATTTGCAGTGGATCAAAGCCTTTCATCAACTTTAAACTTTCAACTTTAAAGTTGTTCTAGAACTGTCGAAACACTTTTTTTGATCCACTTCGAATGTTCATTACGTACAGTACTAACTTAGATAGGCTACTTTAGCTGGGCATTAAGTAAATACTTACATTACAGGGTAGGGTTGCAATGTTGTGACAAAGTTATGTTATTCAAAATATGATGATTCAAATTTATTAAGAGAATAATAAAATATTTTGATGTAATTGATCTCCTTACGTCAAATCTTTGTGGTTTATGATGAGGGAAGGCTACAGCAGCTTATGGAGCTTGTTGAAGAATAAAATCGTCGAATGTTCTCCTCCTGCGTGTGCAGCAGATTTCATTGTCGGTTATGATTTTTAATCTCCGATTCATCATCATTTAACAGAGGACTCAGGAAAACTCTAGCATCTGATTGGCCTTTGTGTTCATAAGCTCAACAGAAACGTTTGTGATTGGTTGTAATTCTCAGCGCTACAAAATATCTAACTGAAAAACAGAAAATGTACACTTTACATTTTTCACTTTAATTCACATAATTTACATTATTCACAATTCATTTAAATTTACATTTAGCAGCTATAATATATAGTTACATTTTGTTGAGTGTTTTTTGTCCTCTTTTCTTGAACAAATGCCATTTTGACTGCCACATTCATTATTTTTGACCCTGTATGTATTGTATTTTGTATTTTCTAAGTTTAAACTGAATTCCTTTAAAGAAGTTAAAAAAAAGATATTTGAATAAAAGTATTAATAAAAGTAAGTACAAAAAATACAAAAATGAAACAACGAACATTATCAGCAGCAACAACCGTACAGCGATAAACGATTTTTATTGTTTTTAATCATACATCAACCGATGTTTTTTAAAGCACGTTGATTCAGTATCTGAAAGCGAAGATCTTCGCGAGTGAATCATTGAATCATTCACTCAACTGATTCGTTCCAAATCATTGAATCATTCTGTGTTTTACACGGATACATGACAACACCGAGGCTTACTTTGGAACTGGCTAAGCAGAAATAGTAAGTTACTGCTAATATTGTCTCTAAACAATTCAGCACTACGTTTTGTTTCTTCTTGTCTGTGTTTATATTAGCACATTTCTTTTTCTGAATATCAGTGAGCTCATGCTAGTCCTGATATTCATAGCAAGTCTCTTTCTTAAATACCTGACAACAAGAGTTCACAAGACAGTGTAAAAACAATATTTCACTTGAAACAAGTGTACTTGCCAAAGTCATATAAAATTTATGAGAACAGTTACCCAATGCTAATTCCCGTCACACGGCTTAAATCTGTTCAATTTAGAAACACATTGTAATCAAAATATAATATGCAAGGCGATAAACATGTATGTGATAAACACTATCTGCTTCTTTTTTTGCCATGGTTCAGTGGCAGTGGTGAATATGGATACTATTTGCTGGAATGTAATTTGTTGTAGTCCATTGGAGGTATTCAGCATAATAGATGCAACAATTCATAAAATGTAGATCTCATCTTACCCTGGAGAGTATTATTGTACACAAAATGAACACTAAGACACACAAAAGAGAAGCAGCAGACAAAGCTTTTATACTGCAGGCTAGAGACGAGGCTCTGTGAAAAAGGGCCTATCAACAGCGCTCAACATTTTTGCGAGAAATAATATTTAGACAGTCCCAAAGGGAGCATGAGGTCAACGCATCAGGAGACAATGGCTGCCTATTTCATCCACGTCACTTCCCTATGCCTAGAATAACATGAGGACAACACTGGCCCTCAATGAATGAGCCTCGCATCAGAGCCTGTTCTCAAACCTGGCCGCTATCCCAACAGGCCAACTCAAGCATGAACATCCTAAGCTTTAAAGCAAGGCATTTTCTCATTTTTCTCATCTCGGGGCAAACTCAAAACTGTACCCACCCCGTCTTCTTTCACCCTCGTAGACATAAATAAATACACTTAGATAGACCCCGTAGACTTAGATAAATAGGGACAGTTAATGTTTTGAAACATTTTTAATATATATGTTACATTTAGTTTGTAAAAGTGTGTTTATTAATGCTTTGCTTTCTCTATGAATACACATTAATCTGCATTTTAAATGTTTGATTAGTCATCAAAATTTAATATGTAAAATAATATTTTTGACAGTTTATTATAATTAAGTTATGAATATAGCAAATGCAAAAATTGTCTGTATATTTAATTATGTTTTCTTTATATGAATATGTCAACACATATTATTCATTCTTTCATTTTCTTTTCGGCTTAGTTCCTTTAATAATCAGGGATCGTCACAGCAGAATGAACCGCCAACTTATCCAGCATATGTTTTATGCAGCGGATGCCCTTCCAGCTGCAACCCACCACTGGGAAACACCCATACACTCTCATTCACACACATACACTCTTTGGACTTGTGGGGGAAACCGGAGCACCTGGAGGAAACCCACGCGAATATGGGGAGAACATGCAAACTCCACACAGAAATGCCAACTGACCCAGCCAAGGCTCGAACCAGCGACCTTCTTGCTGTGAGGTGACAGCACTGTGCCACCGTGCTGCCTTAACACATCTTAATCAATGTATATTAATATTTTAAGTATATTATTAATAATCCAAATTTAACATGTATATTAATTTATTTGTAATGTGTAATTTGCCGAATGCAGCATATGGAAATCTTGTAAAAGATGTTTAATAAAGTTTTACTCAAGATATGCATAAGATTACTCATACTAATATAGAATTTAAATTAGTCATATTCAATAATTTACTTACTAGATCTTCACATCAGATTTTACAACCTGAACTAACAGTCTTACAAGGCCAAAGCATAATTAATTTTAAAATGAATAATGACATTAACACATATCAAGGTCTGAATAAAGGAAATATAATATAATATATAATAAAATTTAAAATATATAAATGTTTTCTCTCAATTACAATATTAGGTAAGTTCCGTAATTTTATTTGACTTTATGCCCCTTAATGTACATACAAAATAAACAATTATTAAGTGAAATAAATGTTTATACAAAAATCAAAAGATGATTATCATAAGTAGGATATCCAACGTTTGTTCATAGAT
>CAIGQW010000532.1:5766899-5814039 GCA_903798125.1 Danio choprae
TATATATATATATATATATATATATATATATATATATATATATATAAGATTAGATAAAAAATATTAGCAAAACTGTACTTCATGTTTAGCCAATTCTGAAGTGCATAATTTAATTTAATTTTTTTTAACATATGTGTGCAACAGACCATAATTTTTCACAACTCTTTAAAAGGAAACTTCGTCAATATTGACTCTGACATAAGCCGGTCACCATTGAGACTCTGTAAATATGAATTGGGAGGGTGCTGGCATGGTTCAAGGCCACCATGTCCCATTCAGGGGCCTAAATTGTGTCATACTGCTAGAGAGATGTTATATGCAGAGTCCAAGTTGTAAAAGGCACGAAAAAAACAAAAACGCATCCCCTGCCTTCATTTTGACAGATGAGGTGTTAAATAAACACTTCAGCCCTTATAACATATACAAACACCCTTCCAAACACATTTATTCCTGGAGAATTGACAATGCTTTACACCCACACGGATTCAGTACATCCAGCCCCCTCCTCGCAGCCTTTATTCGTTGGGGTACGTTGAGTTCTCCAGGCTCATGTCCTTGAAGGACAGGAATGCATGTGATGTTTACACCTCACAAGGTCTGCTCATGATATTCAGAGACAATTTTAGGTGGCGGCAACCGTTTACGAGCAGTTTGTTTTTAAAAGCCAGTTATAAAGTATAGATTACTAGAGGCCATGTGCACACTAATGTTTCAGAATCAACAAATGCATTTCAATTATAATTATTTTTGTGTAAGTTTTGTTTAGAATACAACACCTTCCTGAAATTGTGGTGATTGACACCATGGTAGCAATATTGGTTACAATAACGCATCTTACATGTATATATGCAATGTTATATGGTATGTTGTATAGTGTGTGGGGATGGCTCATAAAGCGTGTAGGTGTAGAGAGAAGTAAAAGCTCAATTTAATTTGCTCTGTAAGGTAATTGATTTTTAACAATCCCTGATAAACCGTTTAAGACAGACCTGCAATGAGAACCCATCTGTTCACATGAATTCAACTAATTAGTTGAATTAGTTCAACCAAGTTAAACTTTTATTATTTGAAAAATTCATGCTTCATGCAGTGTCTACACTTATGTCTGCTAAAAGCATTTTAATTGTCATTTAATGTTAATGGTCTTATTTTAGTCTTATTTAAAAAATGATCAATTTAAATGTATTTTGATTTATTAAGGGCTTGTTCTCAGTCACTGTTATATCTTTTTAACAACTAATTCCCAAAACCATCATTAGCCAACTAAGATCTCAAGTTCTGTCCTTACAAATATAGCTCAGAGATTCAGTGTTTCTTGAATCCATCAATCCAACAAACTTTCGCAAACTTGTGTAGCTGGAACTACACCTTTAGACTAGTAATTAGAAGCATACTGTAATTTCCTGGCTGATTTTCATTCACTGTCCTGTTTCAATAACTTTGAAAGCTTAAAGTTGTCTTGTGACTATTTTTGTAATTTGCTTTAAGTTATTTTTAATACGGTTTAGTTTTAACCATCTTCAGATTGACAAATGTGTTCTACTTAGTGCACTCCGAAAACCTTGCCATTTTCAATGCAGCCGTGGCTGGTGAAAATAGGTGAATTTATGATTTACAAGCGAAAATCTATTATTTCCAAAGCTTGGGAAAACAAAACATACGCTGAGGGTTTTAATTTAGCCTATTTTCATGAATATAGTCCACATGTTATTTTCATTCATTCATTCTCATTTCGGCTTAGTCCCTTTATTAATCTGGGGGCGCCATAGCGGAATGAACCGCCAACTTATCCAGCATATGTTTTACGCAGTGGATGCCCTTCCAGCTGTAACCCATCTCTGGGAAACATCCATACACACCCATTCTCACTCATACACTACGGACAATTTAGCTTACCCAATTCACCTGTACCGCATGTCTTTGGACTTGTGGGGGAAACCAGAGCACCCGGAGGAAACCCACGCCAACACGGGGAGAACATGCAAACTCCACACAGAAATGCCAACTGACCCAGCCGAGGCTCGAACCAGCGACCTTCTTGCTGTGAGGCGAACGTGCTATCCACTGCGCCACCGTGAGGCCCCATATGTTATTTTGAGTGGTTTAATTTTTTTTACAATAGTAGAATAATATATGGAATATTCTCAATAATATTTGTAAAAGAGAGGGAATGTATTGTTTATCTATGTGTTCCAATTACGCATGCAGTGGAAAAGATAAACAGATAGACCAAGGCAAGCCCAGAAGCTAATTGTTTATTACAAATATATATATATATATATATATATATATATAATTGTTACACACATTTTTTTATATAATATTGTATTAACTAAAAAAGCATCTGTTAATGCAGATTTTATCTAAAGTTGTTACTCTAATCCCTTTAAGAGCATCATTACAGAAGCTTTATGCTTTAACTAACATGGTTCAAACAATGGATCTCTCACAATATTCAGAAATCACTTGTCACTATACATAAATTATTTCCCGAATGATGCATTAAATTTTGGTAGCCATGAGTTACATCGTGGGCCTCACGGTGGCGCAGTGGGTAGCACGTTCGCCTCACAGCAAGAAGGTCGCTGGTTCGAGCCTCGGCTGGGTCAGTTGACGTTTCTGTGTGGAGTTTGCATGTTCTCCCCGTGTTGGCGTGGGTTTCCTCCGGGTGCTCGGTTTCCCCCACAAGTCCAAAAGACATGCGGTACAGGTGAATTGGGTAAGCTAAATTGTCCGTAGTGTATGAGTGTGAATGGGTGTGTATGGATGTTTCCCAGAGATGGGTTGGAGCTGGAAGGGCATCCGCCGCGTAAAACATATGCTGGATAAGTTGGCGGTTCATTCCGCTGTGGCGACCCCAGATTAATAAAGGGACTAAGCCGAAATGAAAGTGAATGAATGAATGAGTTACATCGTTGTTTGGGAGATGCACCCCAGTTTAAAAAATATATTTCACTGTTTCTACTTCAGCAATAAGCTGCTTTTAAAAAGGCTAAACTTTGTAGTCCAGTGCATTCAAAAGTTGGAATTGTTATTTTCAGTTGCATTTTATGTTTGGATATCTTTTTTTTATTTAATTACCCACAGCACTGTTTCATGAGAGTAAAAATGTGTTACTTTGTTTACTGTGAGGTTTAGTGCATTATCTATTTCTGACAATGTGAGGAGATAGCATATAAAGCAAGCAAATAATTTGGTTCGTCATTTCTTTTAATGAATTCTGTTGAATGTCAGCAAACGATATCAATATAAGTAGACCCAACAAAGACGTGAAAGCCTTTTATGGCACTATAAAGGCACACATGGATGTGACGCATTGCTTAACAGTCACCAGCAATATTACACATGCACTATTTCAAAGCATGTATTGTTTGTGTATATAGGCGGATAATTAAAGACTCATGTAAACACCCTCAGGCCTCAAACGTCAAGACGTCCAAACTAGAAATTGGTTTCTGTGAAGTTTTACAAGACTTATTTGAAAGAGGACTGACCTTGACCCAAATTCAAAGACAATTTTCAAGGAGGAAGCCATGGAGCAAGAAAAGTTTGCATATGATGATTTCTGTGCCAAGGGATTTATTTCAACTGATGATTGATGATAAATCAGCGGTGTGTTCTGTTGCTGTGCTCTAAATGGCATGAAGGGTTTATGGGGAAGTGCTTATGTCCTCCTCTGAGAGAAGCTCTTTTTCACAGGACCTGAGGGGGTTTTATTTGCTGAGTGATGATAGCGGTAATTACCTTTCTACCCCTGGGTCACATCTCTTGCCCCTGACACAGCAAGCCGGTGTGCTGACAAGGTCCCTCTGTAAGTGCACATATCTCTGATTGAAGGCCTTTTATGCTCTGACTATGTTAAATGGAAAACCACCTACTTGCTGTATAATACATATCGGATTGTGACTTGTGCTACCATTCAAAAGTTTGGGGTCAGGGAAAAAAACTGAAGCAATGCATTAAAATGAGCAAAAGGTAAATGTTGTTCTTGTCTGCTTTATTTCATTAGGGAGTACTCAAAAGTATTAAGCAACACAAACTGTTTTGATAGTAAGCTTTGAGTCGCAAATTATCTTATTAGATTTCTGAAGGATCGTGCGACTGAAGACTGGAGTATTGATAGCAAAGCTTTGGAATAAATTAAATCTTAAGATGTAGAAATATATTTAGGGGTAGTTTAAGCCTAGTCCTAGACCAAAATGAGCCTTTAAACCAGATGAACAGAAATGTGCTTTTCTCTGTCATGGTTTTAAATAGTCTTAGATTTGCTGTAGTCCAGAATTTAATAGGCTGATTTCCAGGAGGAAGACTAGAGTTATTTAGGTTAAAATGGTTAGTTCACACAAAAAAAGTGTTATTCTGTTAAGAATTACTCACCCGTATGTTGTTCCAAACCCCTTGAACCTTTGTTCTTCTTCAGAACCCACATTAAGATATTTTAGTATCTTTACATTACTAACATTACATACAACATTAGATATTTAAATCTGAGAGTTCCCTCATCCTCCACACATCAAAACTTGTTCAAATAACAGAAACATCCTAAAAACAGATGATATGCCTTTTAGTGGTTCAATCAAAATATTATTAAGCTACAAGAATCCTTTTGTGGGCACATAAAAAAATAACTATTCAGCTATTTTTTTGTCCTCAGTGTCAGTATATTGTGCACATTTATCAACACTGTGCAGTGAAGTACAGTATATCTCTGATGTCTTTGCGTGATTTCCTCTGTTTGAAACGAAGCACAGGGATATCTGAGGTAATACATCAGAGGCGCAGTCAAGTGCACCGTATACTGACACTGAGGAGAAAAACTGTTGAAAAAATGAGTAATTTTTGTTTTATGTGGACTCAAAATTATTCCCGTAGCTTGATAATATTTAGATAGAACCACTGAAGGCATATTGTCTGTTTTGAGTATGTTTTTTTTATTTTTAATTTTTCCTGGACTTTGAATGAGTCTGGACCATTGCTGTCTATGGAGGATGAGGAAGTTCTCAGATTTTATCCAGAAAATCTTAATTTGTGTTCTGAAGATGAATGAAGGTCTCCACAGTTTGGAATGACATTAGGATGAGTAACATCATTTTCATTTTTGGATGAACTAACACTTCAACTTCAGATTAATGTAATTTGGAGGACACATGGATTACTTGGGCCCAATCCAAATTCTATTTTTGTACCCCTACCCCTTCCCCTTGGACGTTGAAACAGAGTGTGAAGGGGAAGGGCTTCAAAATTTACCCCTAAGAAATGGGACACCACTACAGCACCTGCACACGTCATCATGTCATCGCAATCTCTTGAGATGTCATCGCAATCGCATTCATATGAGATCGACGATCGCGACTGCTGCGGTTATTCCAGTTGCGTTATTTTTTGGTATTTATCTTCAGGAAATGACTGAAGGCAATGATGTCATGTTATCATAAGGATATAATGTGGCAATAAGATCATAACTGTATGGTGCATTTACAGAGTGGCCATATTCACCTATGTAAACACACGAAGACAACATTAACATTATACCAGGCACAGTAAAAAAGGTAATTCTCTGCCACCTGACTTTTCTGACAGGGGATTCGAGTGTCAGATGTGAAATTATGTTGTGATAAAATAATGACAAAAAATGCCATGTTACCATTGTAGATGGTGTATTCTCGGCAGGGTATTTTCGCACCCCTTGGTTTCGAGTGTGGTCCTGAAAAATCTCTGTTTCAAGGGCTATGTAGCCCTTCCCCTTAGCCCTACGCCTTCAAGCTAAAGAAAATTGCAATACCCTACCACTTCACGTTAACGCAAACGAGGGTTTGGGGTAAGGGGAAGGGCTAAGGGGTAGAATTGGGATTGGGCCTTGGACTGTCGATTAAGACCAACGCTTACCAGCTAGACAAGTTCTGGGTCAGAACTAGACAGAAGTGACCCATTGCAACAATTTGATTAAAGGATTTATGAGATCGTTTCCACATGCATAAAACAAATGCATTAGAGATTATTTCACTTTTCATCTGTGACACATGGACAGCCTGTTCCAGTTTGTCTCCAGGTACTCATATAACTTTAAGATTTTTGGCATGTGGTGCAAAAACATGGGATTTATGTGGTGTCAGTGAACCAACAGTGTGTTAAGACTATTATATAAACTTCCCTGATGCTACAACAAACTACAAGGTACTTTTCACGAGTCATGGGTTGCATAGATGGAACACATATTTGCGTTAAGTATCCGTCTACTCCAGATGCTGAGGAAAATAGGAAGTGAAAGAGTTGGTTTTCCATAAATGTACAAGGTGTTTTTTTACAACATTGTTGCACATTGGAAAGGTGCACTCAAAAGATGATTTTTGCTGCTTGTTCAAACTACGTACGTAAAATGATCTAAAGAATCACAATTCTTGAATTTTTTTGGGACAACTTAATTGTTTTTTGTTGAATCCACCTAAATTTGTAAAAACAATTAAGTTGATTTAATCGATTTGTATTGGGACAACATGAAGGGATTGTGTGGAACCCAATATACTTCTTTGCAGTGTATTTTCTCAGCTCATCTCTGTATAATCAGTTTAAAATATATTCAGGATGGAATATTGATTGAAAATAAACATTATTTGTTTGAAAACCTAAAGTCAAGTCAAATGGTCAAATTCATCACAAATAGATTTCCAGGCAGCCATTTTCTTTGATTCAACAGCTGATCCATGCAAGATGTCTTGAAAGTATTTCCTTTAAAAGACTCATGTTTCGCATCGCACTCTCTTTTCAGCTGTCTTTGCCATTAAATAGTAGTTTTTTTTTATCCTCTTGACAAAACTTTTTTTTCTGTATTTCAGCAGACTGAATCGCTCTGAATCGCTCAGCAGAGACAAATCTCTAATTTTCCCAAACAAAATCTTACTTAAAGCTAATTTTAAAGATATTAACATCAAATTGGAAACACAAGTTGAATTGATTTATTCAAACATTGATTTGTACATTTATTTGATGATTTAATTCATTAAAATGTGAAAACAGCATTTTAGTCCATTTATCAAAATAATATTTTTTTAAATACCTTTTTAACATTTAAAATGTGCTTTAATGTTTTTTCTCGTTTTTGTATTTTTATGTGCAATGCGTTCAAAAGATTTGTAAGACGTGTTGACTGTAAATGAAAAGTTAGCCTTATGCATTGCTGACAATGTGAGAACATCTTATTTAAAGCCAGCCAATAATATCTGTTTCTCTGATTCCTAACAACTGAAACCTCCCATTAGACTTATGCATGGCTAAAAATGACCCTCGAGTTCACACTAGTTTGCACAGCATCTGCTTTGGCTGTGCATAGCTAATATTTAAGGTCATGTACAAGAGTACAAAAATGTATTTAGACTAAAAGTCAAGACACAGCCTAGTAAACACTTAAACCAAAAAGTGAAGTTGTACAATTCAGCTTTTAATAGTGAAGCAAAGAATATGCTGCAAAATAAATTAGATATAAAACATGACAAGCACATATTTCGATTTTTTTTTTTTTTTTTTTTTTTTTTTTACAACAAAGCAACATATAAATCATATGTTGCATAACTCTACATAAAACAAAGTAAGTTCCTTTAGCGTCTTGTACTTTGAACCCGACAAAAAGCCAGGACATTGTTTCTATCTCTGAATATTTCTGTGGAGAACAGCGTCTGAAGGCTAGGTTTCAGTTCAGATACTAAGACCTTTGTTATACATTGGTAGAGACAAACACTGTCGGAAAAACACAGAGAGCAAAAACGACAAACAGACAAACAAACAATGAAACAAAAAGTTATCTTATGTGCTATATTGAGTTAATGGTATTATGTTGGCCATACACAGTAGTTCCTAATTTGATTAAATTCACAGAGCCGGGCATTTTAGGGATTTGCTCTGTGAACGGGATGTGTATGGTCTTTGGTTTTCTATGTGTACGTTTAACCAAATGTTTATGGTTCTAGACTATGATATGGCAACTGGAATGCGGCCCACGATTCTCTGGGGCTCACATGGTACAAATGTTGGCTTAGTGCAAATTTATATTACTTTTCTTTAACATTCAGAATGTTTCGGAGAAAAATAATAATAATAATAATAGGTGATTATCAATAATAATAATAACAATAATAATAACATAATAATAAAGTAGTTTGGCTCCAGCAGCTGGTCAAACTAAATTTGTTCAAGTATTTCTCAAAAGAAAAATGAAATCAAAACAACTACTTCTTTTGAAGACGCACTAAAAAAAATTACTTTTCGTGAGGAAAGGGATGACAATAAAAACAACATTAAACAAACGCTAAAAGACAAATAATAATAAAAAGATGAACATCCAGTAATAATACTTGTCTTGCATAGAGTTGCATGATTTTTTTTTCTCTCTCCTCCTCCTCCTTCTCAGAATATATAATTCCACACTTCAAAATAAGTCTCTTTATTGCAGTGCAGAGAATCAGGGCTGAACGTTTGACCCATGCACCCGTTCCCTCTCCCGTCTCCATTCCTTCATTAAAAAAAATATATTATGCTTTATTCTCCCTCCATCGTTTTTTTAATATGAAAGTGCCATGAAGACCGCTCCAACAACCAGTCCCGTTGGAACGATCCAGAAACAAGACAGGTTGTCCGAGTTTGCAGTTCAAAAGTTTGTGGGTGAACACAGACCGCCTCAATCCGCTGATATGTGCTTTGTACCAACAATAAACAGTTGGAGTTATGAGCAGCCGCACTCTTCGACTATCATGTTCTGGATGTCTTTCTTAATGATCTTCTGCTCCTCGTTGTAGTAGAGCATGGACATGGCCCGCAGGCGCGTGGGCACACAGCACGACTTGATGTTGGTAAATGGACTGTACCCGCGCATCCGATAGTGATTGATGACGGTGGAATGGAAGGAGAGCGCAGAGCCTGTGATGCTCGCCATATGACTGGGACAGTCGCCCTCGCAGTAGTTTGCGTGATATCCAGATGGAGCGATGATCCAGTCGCTCCACCCGATGTCCTTGAAGTTGACGTAAAACTGGCGCTTGCAGCAGACACGGATTTTACCGTCACACTCCAGGCCTCGCTTGCTGCGCCGGTGCTGGTGCTCCTCGGCTAGTTTGAGTACCACCATGAGGAACGGCCGGTGAGATTGTTCTCGCTCCTTGACTTTGTTTCCTTCTGCCGGCACCAGGATGGGCACGGCACCAGCCTCGACACACATCGGACAGGAGACTCTGAGACTGAGCAAACTGCTGTCCCCGTCCAGCAGGGTCTGCACTGTGCGAGATACAGGTAATGTGTGCCAGCCGCTGCGGCGTGTGTCTACGATCTTCTCGGACACCACTTGGTCCTCGGCTTCATTGGTGGAGCCTGGATCAGCTTTGCCATGTTGAAGGAGCTGAACGGATACTTTTCCCTTCACTCGGCTGCCCTTGGCTACTTTGAGGAACAGCCAGACGTTGGCCTGCTCCACCACTGACAGAGTGCTACCCTCCTTGGAAATGTCAAATTTCAGGACATCCGGGGCATCTCCTGTGGACCACAGACAAGAGACAATTGAGTACCTTTGTGTTTGACTTGGGATTTGCATGCTTTAATGTTCACTTTTTGCATTTAATCACATTTTTGAGATTATAAAAGTGAAAATCAAACAAAAAATTTAAAAGAAGAGAAAATTAACACAATTATGCAGTTGTAAAAAAGGGAGCTGAGAGTACTCCACAAATGAAAACTACAAATAACAATTGGTTGAAATAATATAAAAATGGTCAAAACATGAAATTAAGGCTACATCCACATGACAATGTTTGTGTTTTGTTTTTTCTTATGCAGATTCTAAAAGTTTCCCATTCAACACGTATCATTCATTTCAGGGCAACAACAACTCTGGTGTCTTGTGGATGGAAAGCCGAAACGATATTACACTTTTGCATATTGATCTAAATTCGGGGCCTAGATTCATAATTCTTATTTGTTTGATTTTTAATTTGCAATAGTCTGCTTTTCATTTACTTTCATTTTTAATTACATAAAGAATGCAGTATAAAATTCCTTGTTACACTCTGAAAGAGAATATCTACACAACAGAGATAATGAAGTACTCAATCAAACAGAGAGCAACAGTAATATTCAGTAGTTTCAAAGCCAAAAAACAAATGTGTATCTCCGTATGTCGCAAAACACTAAGTTAATTTACCTGACAACTGTACCAATAGAAAAACCAGAGATAAACTAATGTGGAAATTTTGTTAAATATGCTTTTTTGAGAATGTTTACCAAAACAAAATGCAAACGGATACAATGGACAACTTGTATGTTAAAACCTCAACTGCAGAAAACAAGGAAACCGCAAGGACACTTCTTTCCCAAAACCATTTACCAAAATCAGAAAAAGTCTATATACTGTACATACACCTCCCCATACAGGCTCTTTTTAAATCAAAGCAGAAAGGGATCAAAGATATTGATTAAAACAAGGGAATGTGTCTGCCTCCCTCATCTACTTCTCATCCAATCAATCTAAATGCACCATGATATCAGAACTAAACAGGGATGTGAGTTCAATTAAAACTAAGGTTGATTAAAAACTACTAGACAGAACACCCCCCAAAAAATCCTGGTACTGCACACGTACTTGTAAAATCAAATGAACCAAAACATTTGATCTCAAATAGTGCCGATGTGTAGAGCAACTTTGTGAATGGCGGGCATTCAAACTGAGTGGAAATCTGCCAGATTTTGCAGTGGAGTTCTGCACTGTGTGGATCAGATTATTAATGACAAACAAACTCTGTTCAAGCCATCAGATGAGAAACAGCTCAACAGAATCCGAGCACAAAACGCCTGTCATACTAAACTGTCTCTCTCCTGCGAAAGAGAGAGAGAGGATATGTTCTTTTTTGCGGTCAATCTCCAACATCTGCAGTTCTTCGTCAACACCTAGCCTTAGTCCATAAAAACATTTCCTGCTCCTAAAATCCTGGCACTCCATTTGTGTACATAAAGCATGTATGTTATGACAAGGGCCTTCCCTATAACTCGCACATGACTGTCTGCTATAAGCCAGCTCAGCATCAGTAACCACTGCAGATTTACAAACCCGAGATATTGACTCTTTTAAACGACTCCCTGCCAACCCCGATTAATTCAAATGTTTAGTCAACATGCCCGCATTAAATAAACCCCATGTTATCTGATATAAAGGATAGATAGCGTGGATGTGAAAACCCCTTCTCGAGAAGTCAAATCTTTTATGTTTGTCAGTGAAATCTATCTAGACAAATACAGTTGCAGCTTTATCTTTACTCACTCATCTCATATGACACTCAAATAATAGCCGTCTACGAAACTATAGAAGGGTCAATACACTCAGTTCTCAAGAGTCTAAACTATTTTTAAATTGTTTCCCAATATTTTTTTTTCAGGTTCTCGAACCTTTTAAAGATGCCATTTGAATGTTGCGTCTTCCTGTTTTGAGCACAAGAGTGGTTCCTTATTTCTATGTGCCACGATTGTCATGCTATTATGAAAATCTGCCTGGATGAATTACTATTTAAAGCTCATGAAAGCCTTTGAGATCTCTGAGTAACTTTCCTGGACGGTCTGTTCTCTTCATTGAATCTCACATTGTCAGAAAACTCCCACGAAACACTGAATGGACTTACCACATAACAGGAAGAGCTATTTTTAAAAGCCGATGTGTGTCGTTTGAATGTTAAAATACTTGTCCCGTTCCTATTTAATGAGCAGATACAACCACAAAAGTTGATTCACCCCCAAATCTGTAAACATTTAAACTCCGTGGCGCTTTGTCGACGAGTTTGGGGCGACCAGTGGCAGTTTGTTTGAAAACAGTCTTTATATTTGTTTGGTGATGATGGCGGTGCAAACTGAAATGAACGCCAATATTCGCTTACTCTGTGGATTAAGTTGTCAAACAGATCTGTGAACAATGTAGTGCCACCATACAAATGTGAATCTGTTTGAAGTTTCTGTTACGCTCCCATATACTCTGCTAATTTATCAGTTGCTACACCTTTTTTTGTTTTGCTCAGTGAGTTGTTGATGGTAGACACTGGAATTTCTGGCAAGTAATGAGAAATATGGCTCAGGTTTATGAGGATCAGCAATGGTAAACATTGTAGAAATATACTGCAGGGCCTGTTTCAGAGAGGAGGCTTGTCTAATTCCAGAAACTGAATTCTAAAAGGGAGGTATACTCAAGAGGCAGTTACATTGATACACTTAGTCTTTTTCAAAAACAAATTATGCTGTGTTTGTAAATGAATTTGTGCTAAAATTAAGTAAATTAAGTACCAAGTTCTTTCTGACTGTCTTGAGCTTTATGATGTGGAAGGAGGAGGTGGAGTTTACCCAAACTATGTTGTAATAAAGTGGCAAATTCCACAACCTGTCATTTTGGCTTCAACATAAGCCGTTTTTTGACTAATGATACAGTCTTGAGTTATCAGACTTTTGTTTTATAGTACTGCCTAATGATCTTTTATAGTTTGCTTTCTCTGCTTGTGATCGCTTTTATAGAATTAAAAAGTTTAATGCACATAAAAGATTCTTCATGGAATCTTCAGTCTCGACAAGGAACCTTTATTTTTTGAAAAAGAAACAGCAAAGCACTGGTTTCTAATTGCAAATGCATGCACCTCTCTCTCTCTCTCTCTCTCTCTCTGAGTGTGTGTGTGTGTCACTATCCTGCTTGATCTCTTATCTGAACACCTCTTAACTCGAACAAGAGTTGCAGTGTGTGACCAAACATAAAGACCTGGCCTTTCTTTCCATATTAAAAGGCAACATGCTCTTTTGCCACTATCACTTGGTTCCTGATTCAGTCTTTCTGAACTCACTGTAGTTTTATTGTCTTGTAGGTTGAAATGCACGGCACGCGTGTCTGGGTGAAGTGGACACTTCAGGAGCTTGGAGTCCTGTAAGTAACACTGCAGTTTCAGAGCGAAGGTCAAACGTGTTCGATGTCACGTAGCTAGCGCTCAATTATTATTATTCATTTTTGGACACTCTTATCATATTGTCACTATACGTTATCTCTTGTAGATGTTGAGTGTTTGTTATAGTTTGCTATAGTCTGTGCATTGTAATATCAATGATAAGCCTCTTTTGACAATTGGAAAGCTGCATTGATATCACTTGCTTGTATTCTGTTTTCTGCACAAAGAGCATTTCTAGTTGAGCACGTAGAGTATCAAAGAAGATCAAAGGATTGTTTACTTTGTGTAACAGTCGTGCCAAGGGTAAACACATTCTGATGAGATCTGGAATTTATGAAATGGCTTTTGGTCAAGGTTTCCGGTTTTAGCAACACAAAACCTATAGATGCATACTAAATAATTGACTAACTTTTATTAAACTAAGAACAACAGATAATACCACAATAAAAGCAATCATCAGCATTGGCTGTTTGTATAAAAGACAGTTGATCAAAAAAGGTCAGGAATATGGATCAAATTTGATTTGTGTAAATATAAAGAAAATATATTTTGTGTGGAATTACTTTAAACCAGGTTACAAAACAATGACAAGACTGCAGTTTGTAAGCTGTAGACTGCTAATATTTAGTTAAAAAATAATGCAAAAACTTTTGAAACAAATCAACTGATGCAGAGATGCTTGTTTATTAGGCATTTCAGATTTTTTTTATGTCAGTGTTAACGTTTCTATTTGCATTTCTTTCAAAATCACATACTTATTTTAAAAGAAGGCATAAAAGGCAGAATCAAAACCTTTCGTTAATCAGCAGATATCACTGAGTAATTGGCTACTGGTATTGAATGAGAAATGAATTAGTAGTGCACCTGTAAAATAATATAATATAATATAATACAAAAATTCTATATAATATAATAAATACAGTATAGTAATATAATATTTAATATAATATATATTTAATTAATTTAATTATTTAATATTTAATTCATAACATGATGCCATTTTTCTGGATTTATTTTATTTATTTATTTTTTGCATAAACAGGCATTTCAAAAATGTCATTTTCCTTTTCAAATTTCAATTGTATTCACCAGGTTGGGAATCATCTAAATAAAGTCATTCGCAATTGATGTTGGCCCACTGAAACACTTTGAGAAAATCATTTTCTTTTGTGTTAAATAAAAACCACATCCACCCAAAGCTGGTGTTAAGAAGACGCCTCACTGTAGTCGCATGCATTGTTGTACCAGGATGTAAAAGTGATATCACAGTCTCTGATCACTACAACAATCACCCCATGACTGCAACACAAAACATATTCTTCACATAAGCAAGTGTAATCTTGCGTCTACACATAATACGGGATCGCACAGCTTATTGTCTTGTACAATACACAAAGCTATCACCTATCTGTCCGCTAATAATGAATCGTCAGGAGACAGGGGTGGTACAAGGGTCAGGACGGCAAATAAATAGTTAATAACATCCCTCACTGTTCAAACTTAAAGAACTTTAGAACCTCCTGTAATGCGTCGGTCAACTTCTGATCAGTTTCAAGAAGAGGTAAGAAGCCTGATTAGCAAAACGGCATGAGATCGAACGTCTGTATGAGTGAAGAGCTGCTAAAATGAATCTGAATTTCATCAGTTTGTCAGTCTCACTCGAATCTCCAACTTTGAGAAAGTTTAGAGCAGATTACAACAGCTATAACTGTAGCACAAGCATTGGGTTATTCAGTTCAATACAAATTCAGTGTTGTTTTAAACACAGCATGCATTGAAAAAAATTAATTGATTTTACTACTTTTTTTTTAAAGGTAAGTGGTTGCAAAGAATTTATATGAGCTGAATTTAAACAAACAAAATAGGTTAAACTTGTTGTTTGTTTAAATTCAGCCCATATAAATTGTTTGCAACCACTTACCTTTAAAAAAAATGGAGTAAATCTAATGAATTAATTTTTCAGTGTGTGCGGAACTTAATTTGAAAAGTGATTTCTTTAGACATTATTGGCCTTAATCTGCAATGCGGAAGTGCACTCATTTTTGTGATTGTAACTTCCGATTCAGTTGCCTATGGGAGAAATGACTAGGAATAATGAATGGCATAAAACGGTCAAACTACTCGCTCTACTAACAAGTGTGTTTTTTTTAATTTCCTGACGTTAAAATAGGATCCAAATCCCTCCCATTTTGAGGCCAACCGCAACTTGACATAGGAGTGCAGTTTCCTGGCCCACTGAATTGATTGACAGCTGCATATTAACATGTCTCCGTAGTAACGCGTATAATCATATCAACAAGACAGGACGTGCAGAAAGCAACTGGAATTAAAAGATCTGTTTGGCTAGTTGTGATCATTAATCATCATCAAATGTGATCAAGAATGAGTTTTAAAAGTTTAAACAGCGATTTACTTCAGCTTTACTTTATCACCACAACCGCATGTCAGTACAATTATAAAAGAAGACGCTTCAATCCCGGTTCATGGACGTTAAATCAGGTTTATTTTGTACATTAACATGACGGATATCCATACAGCAGTGGATATTAACATGTATCCTGTCACATTTGCCATGCAAAAACAGTGCACAGTGCAAAGTGTGTCTGCTGTGTGTGTGTGTGTGTGTGCGTGTGTGGCGTGAACTTTGTAACGACATGGTCTCATCGCAGAAAGGATTGAATTAACTCCACAACAAATACATCAAATAATCATTGGGAAAGTTCTTACTGTAGTATTTCCCACAAACGTTACAAGAGATCTGCTTCCTTCATGTCTGTCTGATATCTGACGCAGCTGAGGTGGAGACTGAGGCACACTCTGACAGGCACGTGGGAACGGTGGGCGGGGAGAACTAGCATTAAAGGCACAGGCCACCAAAACAGCTACATTGTGTTAAAAGCAAAACTTTACAGACACATTCTGGAGACACAAAAGACTTATCTTAAATCTTAAAAAAGGGGTAAAATAGGTGCCCTTCAAAGTCTAAAAATCAATGGAAGTGATTGAGACCGAAAATCTCGAGCCAAAAAGATTCCAATGGCTGCGACTGCTCGTTCTTGAAGAATAAGGTCAACATAGCACACCTACCATCAAATAATCTCATATAATCCCTCAATAAAACAGCTCGTAAACAATAATGTTGCATAGCACTGTATTTACATCAGGCCAATGTAACCCAATGGTTGGGTTTGTCCATTTTTGACCCATCATTGGGTTACGACAACTCAGCATTTTTTTTGTAAATAAATTCAAAAAGTAGTATGGCTCGCTATATATTTTAAAGCATTAGCTTAGACACATTTTTATATTTAATATAATTCTAATTACAATGCATTTACAGACAGACCTGCAGTTTGTTATTAAAAGATGCATAAAAAGGGGGAAGCTATTTTATGTACAGTAAAGCATTTTTTTGCATACAGTCACACCCCACATAACCATATATTTATCATATGATCAACTGTTTGACTTTCTTACTTCATAGACCCCAAAAAGAAACATACAATACAAATCAATGGCAACCAGTGTTGTTTCACAATCATATGTCCTGTAAACTTATTTAAAGTTTCAAAGGAAAAAAAGAAAGCCGTACAGCATTGAAACAACATGACAGTAACTGAGCGAATTTGAATTTTTGAGCAAACTATATGATGAATTTATTTATTTTTCTGATGGGCCTTTCTTCCGCCGACTCATCCTGTCTCTCCGTTTGACTAAGATACTTTCAAAGAAACCCCGACCATTCCACACACCAACAGAAGAGCAGCCCAGAGTAATTACTGGGCCCCATATTTTGATGAATGGAGCAATTATGGCCAGCTAACAGCCCTGTGGGTTTTGTATGGGATCGAAGCACCCCACCCCTCTGCCCAGCTCCCCGGAGCATCATTAACACCCCTACAGTCCTATAAAGGCTCCGAGGGGCCTTTTTTTAATCTTAGGTTCATTCAAAAGGTCTATTTATAGCATCAAGGCATTATGCACATTTATGTAAGCAAACAAGCACAATAGACAGTGCCGTCAAACGTTTGCTGGCTCCTTCGTGCACTCGATGATAGCTGCAATTAACGAGCTCCCATTAAGCCTGTGTGGGACTGTTGGTGGTCAATCTGTGTATAAGAATCAGACTTGACTGCCAGTCCACATCATTGCCAGTGCTGGTCTAAACATAGGTCAGCCTTGTTATCTTTAGAAACACTGCTATATTGTTTTTGTGGAGGAAAAAAAAAGCCCTCATGCCATGAGATTGGGCCGCTTCAACCATCCGCTTCCGTACCCCATTCAGACAAATGTTGTTAGCTTTTTTTTTTTCTTTTCTTTTTTTACAGCAGTGTCATGCTGATTTGTGGATCAGTGACATTGTTATAAATAAGTCATGAGGAACCAATTAAAAATGGAATGTACTTGTGGATCTTCCCATCCCAGACTTGAACCAACTGGGATGTAGAGTTTGTTAGGGGTGGCTCCAAAAGTGTATTCAATAAAAAAAAGACCATTGTTTGTGCCATTTTTGTTTTTTAATCATAAAAAACAGATGACTGTCTATTGACTACTCTATCATTGCGAATGGCACCACGCTAAATGCATATCATAAGGTCAGCAGAGGCATATTTTTAGAGTCAGAGAGCTCAGCATTAACGTTAATATGACCTGTATGACATTTTAAAATGAATGATACTTAATGAAAAAAACTTCACGTGAATGTTAAAGGCACAGTTCACCCAAAACTAAAACTCTGCTCTGATGTCACTCCAAATCTGAAACACAAAAGGGAACTGTGGATCACATTTTGGGTCAACACAACATCAGAACCAGTTGACCTTATTTATATTATCTACTCATTCAACACGAGAATGAGAAAATAAGGTAAACCATTGCCTTAAAGGGATAGTTTATACTTTTTTTTTACTGTGGAACACACACTATGATCCTTTGAACGATATTGGAAACTAGCAACCATTGACTTTCATTACGATTATAAAAAAAAGAACAGTGTGTTTAACAGAAAAAGAAAAAAAAACTAATGATGAGTAAATGATGGCAGGTTTTTTACATTTCTGGGTAAACTGTTCCTTTAAGTAGATTTTTAAGTGAATATTTAACATCTGTTGGATGCCTATCACAATAAAGTGTCTGTATTGATACTGAATGGCTGTCTCTACAGTTTCCCGCAGCTTGCCAGGATTAAAGATGTTTGAGTGGCTATATTCAATAGCTGTTAATAGGGGCATCATTTCCTCATTTCATATCAGTAGCGCGGCGCCGAGAGCCTCCCGCTACAGCGCGCAGTCAGAGTGTTAATACTCCACAGCTGCAGCGCATGTGTTCCCCTCAAGATGACTCTCTCTCCCTCCCTCCCTCAGACCTCCGCTAACACCTACCTGAGTGCTTTTTAAAAGCACTCCTTCCAAACAGTAGTCTGAGTGGAGCCATCTGAGGTGACATCCACTGTACATCATATACTGTATACTGCTAGCGGTTTGCGGTACACACCTTTAAAATGCAAACCCACAAAACGGACAGTATCAAGCCTATGGGACAAATTATATTACAACTTGACCTATTAAAAACTAGAAAAAAGAGAGTTGACACAAAAATAAAAAATTCCATCATCATTTACTCATACTCCGTTTCTTACAAACCTGTTTGAGTTTCTTCTGTTAAACACAAAAAGAGATATTTTGAAGAATGTTGGAAACCTGCAGCCATTGACCTCCAATGTATTTTACCCCCTACTATCAAAGGCTACCAGTTTCCAAAATTCTGCAGAATATTTTCCTTTTTGTTCAACAGAATAAAGAAAACTCAAAGGTTAAAAAACAACTTGATGATGAGTAAATTGTGAGTAAAATTTCATTTTTAGATCAGAACTACGTTTTAAAATCCATTTCAGCTCATAATGTATTGTAACTGTATAATTACATTAATGTGTTATTAAACTTTGTATTGTTAATTAGTTTGCTCATAATACATTTGTTAATTTTGATGTATATCATTTAAAATGTTTAGGTATGTATGTGACCCTGTGAAGAAATGAACATTAACCAAGATCATTGTCAGTTCATTATGAGACATCACATAAGTGATGTTTACAGTTTGTAGCTAGTAAATTTATGAAAATGATAATTATATGCTATTTAATAATTCTATACATTCTACATGTAACAAATATATTAATACACTTTGTAATAGTACATCCAAGCTTTGCTTCATCAGCACACTTCAGCATTTCTCCAGCATCTCGCTCAACAGGTGAGCGTTCGTCACTTAGCACCACAAACAGCCTATTAATGTCAACACATTTCCTCATAAAAGCGTCACTAAACCGTTCCTCACCTGGCTCCGCGAAGGTGATGATCTCGAAGGGCTGCTCCTCGGGCTGCTCTCTGTGCTCCCCCAGCCCCCCTCCGTCTTCCTCCATCTCCACTGTGCCGTCCTCGCCCACCCGTCCCACGTGTAGCTTGCGGATGGCATTGAGCAGGGCGGCGCGGGGCACCGGGTGCGTGACGTTGGGCCGGGTGTTCAGATGCAGCATGTTGAGGATGTGCTGCTTGACTGCCTCCACCATGTCACTCTGCTCCTCTGAGTCCTTGGGCCTCTGGGCCAGAGCACAGGACGGGCAGGGGGTCACAGGATCATCGGGCCGTCCCGCACCTGGAGAGCCACTCTCAGATGGAGTGGGCGAGCAGCCCCCTGACAAACAGCCGGAGAGAAGTAGCAGCACCCCTGTCACGAGCGTGAGCGAGGACATCCTGAGTGACGGCAGACTCACACCTCAGTCCTGTTCTGCTCCTCTGCCAAGATCACAGTCGCTGCGCTGGCTTGTTTGTCAGATCGATACGGAAAAAGCGGGAGCCAGTCCAAAATAATCCTTATCTGAACGGAGCGTTCATGGTGATAAAAGTTGAAGGAAGCGCAGCTGGTCCTCTCTCTCCTCCTGCAGGTCGATGAGCTCCGGGTCGCGTCCGTGCAGCAGAGCTGTAGAGAAACCTGACGGTGCACGGTTGCTGCCCGTGCCGGAGTTGAATGGTTGAGTGTAAAGTGGGCAGGGTTAGACAGTTCTCTGACTCTTTCTTTAGCACTCTCTCCCTCTCTGGCTTCTCACTGTTTGTCCCCTCTCTCTTTCTCTCTGTAATTATACCTTCCTCCTCTTCATCCCTCCCTCTCACTTTATTACAATCTTTCTCACTACTGACTCACTGACTTTTTCATCTCTCCCTCCCTCTCGCTCTCTCTCTCTTCAGTGACTCCTCCAGTAACGTGTACCATATTTTTTTTCCTCCGGAGAATCTAAGTTGCTCTTACGCACCCTCTCTCTCTCTCTCTCTCTCTCTCTCTCTCTCTCTCTCTCTCTCTTTCTTTCTCTTTTTTTTTCCACCGATCATTCATCTCTCCAGCCATCAATCCTTCGGCACCTGTTGTGCAGGCTGGAGAACTGTGTGGTGGAATAATCTCCTGGGGAGGGAAAAGTCGAGGGGTCAACGTGATTATCATGGCTATCTGTGTGCATAACACACATGTAAACACACTCATTCATGCTCGGTTAGGCGTGCACACAGCATACGGATGCACTTTTATAAAGGAGAAAGCGAAGAGAGTGCAGTGAGGGGCTTCCTCCAGTTTAAACGAGCATTAAAAAGCATCAACTGTTTTATTTCATATTCAATCATTCACTCAGGACATGCATTTATAAGAGAGATTAATCAATTTAAAATACACAATTTTTATAAATGACATATTATTTATGTAGAAATAAAAGATATGTCTAGCTTTTCACATCATAGTGATACATGGCAGTGACTTCACTCGACTCCCTCTTGTGGTTATAATGCGCACATTCTCTAACATTTTGAATGATTTCAGAACAATTCTCTTACAAGTTTAATATCTGGACAGAACAATTCAAGTAAATAAAAGCCCCGTAGGTGATGCAGCTAAACACAGGAATGTTCCTGACTGCAGAACAGACATACCTCAGCGCTCCTCCAGATGTTTGTGCAGTTCAGACCATGCACCTCCAGAGACCAATGAGGGCTGATATTCGGCCACGACGCGTGTCAGACAGATGCATGCTGGTCCATACATGCTGGAGCGCATCTCACCTTTCATTCCTTGGCTCCTGTGAACATGGAATACTCACAGAGTTACTCTGTCCTTCCTGAACTCCAGCTTTAGAATCTTTCAAGATCCTTGTAACAATTTAAGGCTTTGAGAATTTAAGGCTATAATGGTTAATATATATACTTGCTTTTTTAACTACATACATTTTAAATATGCAAAAGCGTGAGGTCTGGAAAAGTTCTAGAATGTTTTTAAAATTGCCATAGCTGCATTCATTTGATTGAAACACAAGAAAACTGTAATGTTGTGTAATATAACAATTCAAAATGAACTGTTTTAATGTATTTTCAAATATGATTTATTGGTGTGATGGGAAAACTGAATTTTAAGCAGGCATTTCTTCAGCCTTCAGTGTCACATGATCCTTCAGAAATCATTCTAACCCTTTAACTTCCACTCTAAGAAAAACACATTTTTGACAAATTTCTTCGGTTGAAATGAGTTTGTCACACCACTTTCTGTTTTAATGATAACCTATTATGGACAAAAGGTCAACCAAGGCAGTTACAATGCCAGTTAAAGAGCTAATTTACAGCTCAAGAAATATTCCACCTATTTCAATGTATTATCAATATAGAAAGCAGCAATGCTGTTTAATATTTTTATGAGAATCGTGATACTTTTTTTCAGATTCTTTTGTATGAATAGAATTTGTAGGTTTTATGAATACTTACATTAAACAGTAATCATTATGAATTTGCTTGCTGTCACTTTTGATCAAAAAACGTTTGATGTTTAAAATAAGATATGCATGTCATGACTAAGCCTGCCAAGATGCTGTTTTAGTTTTTAAAGGATATTGTGGATATTTCTTTTTGAAATCATCATAAAGTGACTCAATCAAACAGTGATTAACAGTTTAAAGCGACAGTTCTCCCAAAAATAAAAATCAAATTCATCATTGACTCACCCCCATGTAGTTTCAAACCTGCATGACTGTCTTTTTTCTGTGGAACATGGAAAATATATTTAGACTTTTGTGTCCATACAGTTAAAGTAAATGGGCTAGTTCACCCAAAAATGAAAAATTGCTTCTTCTTTTAACTTACCTTTTAGGCCATACAGTAGAACATTAAAAAAAATACCATCGAAACCATGGTACTTAGTGATTCATATAATGCATGGCAATGCCAGTCGGCACTTTAAAAGAAAAATAAAACCATTATACCTGTGACATTTTGACAGTACATAGAGATCTTCTGAAGCAGCATGATCAGGCTAGAAATTGAACATTATTCACAACATTACCTTTAATCCACCGCACTGGCAAATATCATTCATTCATTTTCATTTCGGCTTAGTCCCTTTATTAATCTGGGGTCTCTGGACTTGTGGGGGAAACCGGAGCACCCGGAGGAAACCCACGCCAACACAGGGAGAACATGCAAACTCCACACAGAAACGCCAACTGACCCAGCTGAGGCTCGAACCAGCGCCTCTTGCTGTGAGGCGAACGTGCTACCCACTGCGCCACTGTGAGGCCCACTGGCAAATATGGAAGTCTGTTTTTTTAAATTCATTCTGCTTCAAATAACCGTTTCACCTGCATGTTTGTTTACAAAACATAACACATACACAATTATGTTATTAAAGCACATATCCATAAAAAGAAATGAGAACTGTCTGAAGGATATAAAGTCAACAAACAAGTGTTTTTACATAAACCACCAAGAAACAGAAAAACATTCCTGTATCCCTTTGATTTAAGTGCTTCACTCACATACAGTTCTTCAGCCTGAGTCCTTTTCTCAGTTGTGCCTCTGTTGGAGTAATAGGAGGGCTGATTGAGGCAAAAACTTGAGGCATTATAGAATAATATATGAGAGTGTATTTGTTCATAGAGTCTAGTGATTTTAACTTGAAGATCTGTGTTGGTTCGGGCTGGTTCATCCAGTTCTCTTAAAAGAAAAGGCTCAAAATAATTAGTTTGAACCAGACATCACTTCTAATTATTTGCCTGAATTTATGGATTAGACATAATAATATTGTTAAGGTTCAGTTTCTTGCACAAACCAAAGTTTTCCTTCATAAAAGTTAAAAGTATCATCAGAAGCCACAGGTATAAATTTTGGTTTGGTCTGTATACAGTGCTCAGCATATATGAGTACACCCCATTTTGAAAATGAATATCTTTATCCATTTCTCAGTGAATATGGGTAATATGTATTGGTGCATTTGAACAAAACAGATTTATTGAACAGATATATTTATTAAAATAATAGTCACAGAACGAACATCTTTAGAAATGGAAAGATAATACATTTAAATTCATGCAAAATATTGCACAAAAAAATACAATTTTATATATTTTTTTGTTTCTCTTGATTTTTGCTATTTTTGAAAATTGTATTTAATATTTTTCCCTAACATATAAATTTGGCCTACAAATTTTTGAATCATTATTGTAAGTTATTTTGTTCGATTAGCTCCAGATTTGGCTTCAGTACTGACTAAACTAATGTATATGCACAAATATAATATTGTAAAGCATCCTATAAAAAATAATAATTAAAATTTGTGGAGGTGTACTCATATATGCTGAGCACTGTATATCATTTTTTGACTCTTTGACTATCAAAGTGCCAGTAACTATTGACTTGCATTTTATTAATCACCAAGCACATGTTTTTAGATGTTCAACTGAAGGGAAAAAGTCACGTATATATTTTATAGCCTGAAGACAATTAAAAGAGAGAGAAAGAAAGACAAAACAGTTGTGATGCCTATCCCCTTGACTTATTCCTTTGTGTGTACTGATGGCAATATCTTTATATTTAAATAGATTTGTTTCTATAATCAAATACAAAAGCATAAAAAAACTCACAAAGTTTCTTGCTGATGTACTCGTGGGCTCATCACACAGGCAATCCTTCATCCTCCCACTGGCATCGCTGCATTTATTCCTGGACTTGTTATCACTTAGAAAAGAACACAACACTCCAGTAGATGATTCTCAACTCTTAAAATGCTTATTCTTAGCATTGCCACATGTTCGCCTGGGCAGCATGTGTAAGCCTGTGTGGTGAGTTTGCTATTTCTGAAAGGTGCCCATAAGGTGGTGTCATCACACATCCTACTGCCTGCCTCTCTCTATAGATGACACACAGAGGGGCTCTAGCAATGAGTAAGACAGGCTTCATCATCTGCACATTCTCACATGTTTTTAATTCCTGAACATTACATGAACTTACAATTTTACTTTAAACAGAATCAGTGCTGTGGTTAGTGCATTACAAGTAACTTAAGTTACATAATATGATTACTTTAAGTAACTAGTGAAAGAATGAATTACTTCTTCATTTCTAAGAAAAATCTTGAGCTGCTTTTTCAAAAAAAACAAACAAACCAACAAATAACTAATGCCAGTTTCTTTGTTTTCACATTTATCGACTGTCAAATCTCTGGTTTTGAAATTGAAATTGCAGATGTGTTGTGTCCAATGTGTAAACACAAAACTGTACTTCTAGCTTAAATGTGAAGATGTATTTACTCATCTCAATTGCTCAAAAACGGGTTCAGTATCCGTAAAAATAAATCAAAATGGTGAAATCCAAACTCAGAGGGCCCTATAAAACGTTTCAGCCCAGAACAGGTATCATTTTCACATCCTGCACCATGATTTCATGCAGATTTGCACAGCAATGGACATGCTTGTCTTAAAAGGAGGTGTTTTAAGGCACATTGTTAATGTGTTGCTGTTTTGGATTAACTGAAATAGATGTAGAGAGTTGAAATAGAGTTTCAATTTCCGTTACCTCAGAATAGCAAGCTTTTTTTATTATTTAAAATGTGCGTTAGTTCCAAAACATCTGTACACTTTGCTTATTACACACACAGGGATGCACAGCAGCACACTGATACATTTAAATATAAAAAAAATGCAATGATTAAAATTGAAAAGATTATTATTGTCTACATATAAAAAGCGCTACCTCCTCCCATGCTTTCTTCGCCTCTGGGGGTTTTTATGGAATAAATCTCGTTCCGAAGATGATCTGCTCTCATGCTGTAACCTCACGCACAAGCAGATTATTTTACTTGCTAGTGAAGAATTGAGTTTTCCCGCTAACATAGCATAAGCCAAAAGAGAATGAATGAATGGTGCAACCACAACTTGCTCTTATGGGAGATGAGAATGGTTGGTTTAATCCATGTTATGCCCAAAACACACCCATAACTCTTAAAGAGAATAAGGACAGCAATTGTAGACCAAGCACTGGGCTCGCTTATCATTTTCCCCATTCTTATAATACCAAAAGTGGATTCAAACACACCTGATGTGCATCTGTGCCATACTTTTAGACCATGTGCTTATATCTTTAAAATATAGCCAAGAATTTTCATTACTGAAAACCTTTCTTCTTTCTTTGTTTGAGCTGCACCTCAACTGTACACACAGCTAAAAAAAAATTACATTTCCTTCATCCTGAGGTTTATTCACTTAACTTGTCACTTTTGTTGTAAAAAGGCCTTTCATTTAACCTATATATATATATATATATATATATATTTTTTCTTGGGCCTCACTGTGGCGCAGTGGGTAGCACGTTCGCCTCACAGCAAGAAGGTCGCTGATCGCTGGTTCGAGCCTCGTCTGGGTCAGTTGGCCTTTCTGTGTGGAGTTTGCATGTTCTCCCTGTGTTGGCGTGGGTTTCCTCTGGGTGCTCCGGTTTCCCCCACAAGTCCAAAGACATGCGGTACAGGTGAATTGGGTAAGCTAAATTGTCCGTAGTGCATGAGTGTGAATGGGTGTGTATGGATGTTTCCCAGAGATGGGTTGCAGCTGGAAGGGCATCCGCTGCGTAAAACATATGCTGGATAAGTTGGCGGTTCATTCCGCTGTGGCGACCCCAGATTAATAAAGGGACTAAGCCGAAATGAAAATGAATGAATGAATGAATATATATTCTTATTATCATAAATAAACAATACCAGTCTAGATGAAAGTGAATGTAATTGTAACAATAGTAAGTTTTCTTACAAACTAACATTTAAAGTAACGCATTACGTTTTAAAGTAACTTTCCCCAACACTGAACAGAACTGTTGCTTTCCTTCTCAGCATAAAAAACACACACACACATCTGTGATGAAGAACAAAAAACGTAAAAGTTGTTTTAAAAAGCCTTGTTGTTCCTGTAGTATTTAGTGCTGGTGTTGTGTATGGTGTCATAACTGATAGTCTGATGATGCAAGAGGCTGTAAGGAGTTGGTGTGTGCATGCGTGTTTGTGAGAGTGAGTTTTGGCAGGATAGTCCTCACTCTACTACGCTTGTGTGTGTGTGTGCGTGCGTGTGAGTCAGGCAGGCCGCAGTGAGTGACGCTGTACTCCTGATGGTAGGCGGGATCCCTTGCTCTTTCTCCAAATCGATCTACCTGGTCCACCAGACACTGATCATCGCCAGTGAATCACCTGAAGTCATGCTTGCAGCTCTCACAGCCAACTGCCTCTGCAGCTTCTCGAGCATCACGTTTTGTCATGATATTCTCTGTCAAAATGAGTAACAGTTAGTTTCCTTCAAACTTTGGAAGTGCTTGTAAACTTGTGATTTTCACACCTCCAGTGATTTTATAAATGATACTAGGTTGTTATATATAGCACATCTACATTACAGATATTCATGATGCAATAAAGTGATAAAATACTAAATATATTTAATATGATATAAATGCTGTTGGGCATCACAGTGGTGCAGTGGGTAGCACGATCGCCTCACAGCAAGAAGGTCACTGGTTGGAGCCTCAGCTGGGTCAGTTGGCATTTCTGTGTGGAGTTTGCATGTTCTCCCCGTGTTGGCGTGGGTTTCCTCTGGGTGCTCCGGTTTCCCCCACAAGTCCAAAGACATGCGGTATAGGTTAATTGGGTAAGCTGAATTGTCCGTGGTGTATGTGTGTGTGTGTGTGTGAGAATGAGGGTGTGTGGGTGTTTCCCAGTGATGGGTTGCAGCTGGAAGGGCATCTGCTGCATAAAACATATGCTGGATAAGTTGGCGGTTGGAAAAATGAATGAATGAATAAATGCTGTTCTTCTGTACTTTGTTAATCAATGGATATCATAATTATTCCCACAAAGATTTTGAGCAGCACTGCTAATTTAACATTGATAATTAGAAGAAATAATACGATTTCTGAAGAGACAATAAAGACTGGAGGTTGCAAAAAAAATAGATTTAAATAGAAAAGTTATTTCAAAAACATAACATTAGCTAGAACAAAAATCTTTTGCGGGTGTTACTTTAAACACCTGGGATTATTATGATCTGACAAAAATGAACACACTTCATTATTGTACAACACATTTTAAAATAAAGAAAGAAATAATCTCAAGCAATATTGGACCCCACTGACTTTTATTCTATGGATAAAAACATTCTTCAAAATATCTTATTTAACTTCCCATAGAGAGAAGAGTCTTCTAGAGGGTTTTTTCCACTTTTTCACAAATTGTATCTATAATTAACAATGTGTATATTCATTCATTAATTTTCTTTTCGGCTTAGTCCCTTTATTAATCTAGGGTCGCCACAGCAGAATGAACCGCCAACTTATCCAGCATATGTTTTACGCAGCGGATGCCCTTCCAGCTGCAACCCATTACTGGGAAACACCCATACACACTCATTCACACACATACATTACGGCCAATTTAGCTTACCCAATTCACCTGTACCGCATGTCTTTGGACTTGTGGGGGAAACCGGAGCACCCGGAGGAAACCCACGCGAACACGGGGAGAACATGCAAACGCCACACAGAAACGCCAACTGACCCAGCCGAGACTTGAACCGGCGACCTTCTTGCTGTGAGGCGATTGTGCTATCCACTGCACCACCGCATCGCCCTGTGTTGTTTTAGCTCATTTTAAATAAATATTTGGAACAAGCAGCAAAAATCTTTTTCTTTTCTTTTTTTAAATGTACATGTAAATATTTTGGTTTAGTTTTTTGTTGCCATTTTTAATATGTAAACGCCATTTATACATTGTGAGTACACAGACATTATGTAAATACACTTTTATTTTGGATGTGAGTAATCGCGATTAAGCAATTGGCAGCACTTAAAGTATTATAAATGAGACTCCAGGATAATATTTAGTAAAACTAATGATCCAACACACTTCACTCTCAAGAAGGCTGATTTTACCTGGCCAGAAAAAGATCTACAAAAAATGAACATGCAAACCTCCAACTTCCTGTCCAGGTCAGACCTGTTCAAAGAGTGTGGCACTGTCCAGCTCACATACACGCACAAAAATGGTGACTCAAAAACTCCGTTGACATGTTCAAGGACTTTCAGCATGACTTTGAGTCCAGCAGGACCCACTTTCCCGAGGCGAGCTGCTAATGTTTGCAGGTGATGTCACGGTGTGGGGAAGACTTTCATTTAGTGCTGAATCAGAGACGGCGGCGAGCGAGGGAAGCCTCTTCATGTTTGCAGGTCTAAAAGTGGACATCCTCCCCGGCAGCAGAGCGGCTGATTCATACTGCTGTTTGAAAATGTTACGCCACTGAAAGTGGGCTGTGGTGTATTTTTGAACACTCATCACGAACACTCATCACGAAGGCTCGCGTGAATGCATATCTGAAGTCCGTGTTTCTTTTTTTTTTTTTGTCTTTGAGCATGTCACCAGGTTCCCATGGGCAAAATAATATGTTCCATATTTGCTTCCAGCAACACTTCACAACAAAGAGTGGAATGTCTCCTCGTTAAAATCTCTGGGCTTCAGACAAACAAAATGACAATAGTGCACATGGCCAATTTTTTTTTGTTGACAAATCACAAACGTGCTCGATTAAATTTTAATTAAATATGAAAAAACTACCGAGGTTAAAGTGCTTGTTTAGTTAAATGTTTTATTGTTTTTACTCGATCACTTTCCTATGGCTTATTCTCTGCTTTGTCAGGGGCCGCCACAGCAGAATGAACCACCAATTACTGTGGCAATTTTTTTTTACATAGCGGATACTGAGAGTACAACACTCGAAAACACCCACACACTCCCCCATTCACACACTATGGCCAATTAGTCGATCCAATACTAATTTGTGACTGTATATACAAATGTATGTTTTTTTGTATTATGCATTTAACATTTAGCTGCAGATTTTGCCTTTTTTAAGTTACGTTTTTCATAGAAAAGTATTGAAAAGTTTTATGGCCCAGATCTGATAAGAGTCATCTGCCGATAAAGAGTCTGTAATTTCTAAAGAGAAAAGTATTAACTTATATTTAACTGAATATGAATACATATATTTAATTAAGTATATGTTCTCTAGAGTTTAGAGTGCAGGATTGTAGTAAAAATAAACACGATCAACAGCATCTCTGCCATGTTGACATTTAGGCAATATTGCAATTAAAATTTATTCAAACACTAAACAAATTGAGGGCGTCACGGTGGCGCAGTGGGTAGCACAATCGCCTCACAGCAAGAAGTTCGCTGGATCGAGCCCTGACTGGGTCAGTTGCCATTTCTGTGTGAAAATTTGCATTTTCTCCCCGTGTTCGCGTGGGTTTCCTTCAGGTGCTCCAGTTTTCCCCACAGTCCAAAGAAATGCACTATAGGTGAATTGAATAAGCTAAATTGGCCATAGTGTAAGTGTGTGAATGAGTGTGTATGGGTGTTTTTCAGTGTTGGGTTGCGGCTGAAAGGGCATCCGCTGCGTAAAACATATGCTGGATAAGTTGGCGGTTCATTCCGCTGTGAAAACCCCTGATGAATAAAGGGACTAAGCCAAAAAGAACATGAATGAATGAAAACAAATTGATGGGATTAAACTGTAACTCATTATTACAGAAACCAAAATTAAATGAAGATTGGTGGAGTATGGTGAATTTAACGCAATGGCAGGCATACAAACACCTTAAAGGGACGGTTCACCTAAAAATAAAATTGATCTCACCGTTTTCTCACCCTCAAGTGGTTTGAAACTTTTATGAAATAATTTTTTTTGCTGAACACAAAACAAGATATTTTGAAGAATGTCAGAAACCAGCAGCCATTGACATAGCAAGAAGAAAAAATAAGATGGAAGACAATGGCTGCTGCTATCCAACACACTTCTTTTATGTTCAACAGAAGAAACAAAAAAGGAACAATGACAGAAAATGATGAAGGAATTGTAATTTTTGGGTGAACTTTCCCTTAAATTAATTGCATCAGACCAAAGTGTGCACGGTTCACATACAGTAAGAGTTCAGGAAAGGCACTGTATTCTGGTGAGTGTAGGTTTTTAGGTGCCGTATAAAACTGGTAGCATTGAACAAATGTTTGCATCTCATATTTTACATGTTGTTGTTGGACTGCTTTAGTATTTCCACACAGCAAACTGTTTACTCGAGAATTACGGTCACAAAATGTACTCCCTGCTCACAACACCTGCTGACAGCTGACATAAAACTGAGGATCATGCTTTATACAGTTAATATTATTTCTATTATTTTAAGCAAGATTTAGCAAAAAAAACGATATTATTACATTGCAAATATCTTCAAAAATGGGAAGAAAGCATGCCATTGTATTACATGTTGTGAGCAATGAAATAATCCATTCACTCTGGAAAAATGATTTTGTTATTAAACATCTGAAAATTCTTAAATCAAGGAGCATTTTCTAGACAAGTGAAAAAGTTTGCTTCGTTTTCAGAAAAAAAACCAAGTCAAGATTAATTGACATTCTCCTTTAAAACCAAACCTTAAAAACAAGTTTATTTTTGCTTACACCAGATTATTTGATTTGTTTTAAGGAGAAACTCATTTAATTTTGAATTGTTTCATTTATTTATTTTATTTTAGATATTTGACCTAGAAACAAACTTAAGAAAACCTTTGTTTTTGTTTTTTTGCAGTGCACCTAGTTCAAGAGCAGGTTCATTAGAGGAATAGTTTACGCAAAAATGAAATTGTCATCATTTACTCATTTTCCACTTGTTCCAAAAGCTGTTTGAGTTTCTTTCTTCTGCTGAACACAAAGGAAGATATACTGAAGATTGTTGGAAAAAACAGCAATAGTATTTTTTGTTCCTACTATGGATGCCAACGGCTGCTTTTTTCCCATCATTCTTCAGAATATCTTGTTTTGTATTCTCCAGAAGAGAGGAATTCATAAAAGTTTAGAAACACTCGAGTGTGAGTAAATGGTGAGGAAATTTCCATATTTGGGTGAACTATCCCTTAAATTTGAATATATGCCTTGTGGGCTGCACGGTGGCGCAGTGAGTAGCACAATCGCCTCACAGCAAGAAGGTCGCTGGTTCGAGCCTCGGCTGGGTCTGTTGGCATTTCTGTGTGGAGTTTGCATGTTCTCCCCGTGTTTGCGTGGGTTTCCTCTGGGTGCTCCGGTTTCCCCCACAAGTCCAAAGACATGCGGTACAGGTGAATTGGGTAAGCTAAATTGTCCGTAGTGTATGTGTGTGAATGAGTGTGTGTGGATGTTTCCCAGAGATGGGTTGCAGCTGGAAGGGCATCCGCTACTTGAAACATATGCTGGATAAGTTGGCGGTTCATTCCGCTGTGGCGACCCCAGATTAATAAAGGGACTAAGCCGAAAAGAAAATGAATGAATGAATGAATATGCTTTGTTAGTGCCTTTTTAAAAGCTTTTATAACTACATTTGAAATAAGATTTGATATTGTCCATGTCATAAACAAAATCGAGTTATCAAGAAGAACTAAAGAGAAATCACTTGAAGTTTATGTGGATTTATTCAGATTCTGGACATTTGTTTTTTTTCACAGAACAAAATACACATTTAGGTGTAATATACCTGCTGATGTGTTGCTGAAAACTAAGATTGTGTTGTTTTTAATCCTCAAAGCTTGTATTTGGATTTGTACTGTAGAATAAATACAGAATATACTGTCAGAATCACACACCTTCATAAGCTCATCACCAACATAATGAACTGCCTACTGCGTCTGCCTCTTATTTCACACAAATGCAGCCTGTGTAGTATACAACAAATCCTATTTGAACAGTTGAATCGATCTGCACCACAGAGAGCAGCTGCCTTGCCTGTAAATCACCCAAACAAGCTTCAACGGAAGAAAAAATGATGTTCAATTAAAGGACGTGTTCATAAACACAAAATGTAACATGGAAAACCAAAGGCTGATGCCCATGCCAGTGCAAAAAATGGTGAGAGAAGAGCATGTCATTTAACCCGAGTGAGTTTGTGCACAGTTCATGACATTCATGATCGTAGATTTCAGTCTTTTAGCAAGCAGCACTGCAAAAGGACCTGCATGTAAGGTCACAAAACGGCGGCAGTTTTGAACTGGAATCTAAATGTACAGAAAGAGACAGAGGCAAAGCTCACAGATGATTCCTGTTGTATTTGAAGACAGATATTAGCACATCTTCTTGGTCGCTGAATAATAAAATTGAAATGACTGGAGATAATTTTCCTGTCAATCTACTGCGCCTTCGCCTGAATTTTTACTCTTTTTTTTTTTTTTTTGGCAAAGCGCTGATGTGTCACATAAAACTCTCCACATCTTCAAAAGAAGATGTCTTTTTGATGATTTTGCTGAACTTCAGCACAAGTTTATATTTCATAAACACCCTACTGTACACAACGCAAGTCCAACGCTCACCTGGCTCTCGTCAGGAACAGTTTACTTGCCTCAGTGTCTGTCAGATCAGCGTTTTTCATTTGATAAATAAGTGCTCTGACCGTCAGTGGTCCGGGTGGATGGGTGTCCTCAGAAGGGCATCCCGCCAGTGATCTGTCGGGCCACCTGCTCCTCAGTGCTCTCCTCCTTTTCACTGCCGCGCTCCTTATTCCAGTCCTTCAGGCCCTCAGGCAGTGACGTGTCCTCATCCATGCTCCCTGTTCCCTCCACAAAATCTTCATAAGTTGACTTCTCAGCAAACGGCCTTTTGCCCAGCAGCTCGACCATGTCGTTTTTATCCAGAACCTCCTTCTCTAGTAGACGCAGTGCCACCTGGTGGTGAACAGGGAGAATTACTGTAAGCACAAGATTGACTGTACAGAAATGTACACCCCAGGTCACAAGTTTGGGACCAGTACTACTTTTAAATATAATTACAATTATTTTGTTATTTCAATTTAAAATAACAGATTTTTATTATTATTATTATGATTATTATTATTATTATTATTATATTGATATATTTTATAATGTAATTTATTCCTGGGATTCAAAGATGAATTCACAGCATCATTTCACCAGTCTTTAGTGTCACATGATCCTTCAAAAATAATTTTAATGATGATTTATTGCTCAAAAAACATTTCTGATTATCATCGATGATGAAAACAGTTTTTTTTTTTATTTAATGCCATGTCAGCAACCAAGGCTATTTTCATTGCAAGAACATTTCAATGATAAATATTCAATTAAAAAACAACTTACAAATGAATACATAAATTAAATAAGATTTTTAGCGTTAATACATGATAAAAATTCTAATATTTTTCCTGGTGTCACCTTGTTAAAAATGTCCTTTAGAGAGTTCATTTTGTAAAAAGTCTTTTGGAATCATTAAAGGCAGGACAGTCCAGTAAAATGTGTTATACAGTAAGGGGAATTGTGCAATACAAACATTGAGCGGGGTCTTCATCTTTGAGCAAAAAGGCATGGGTGCTGTCATTTTGAAATTTGTTTACCAAAGAATCTTTATAGTAGGCTGTATAGCAGTTTCCACTAAAAATGTATTTTCAAAACTGATATTAAGGACGTCAATCATAAACGACTGAGCACCAATTGTGAGTGTTAGATCAGTGTTAGAATTATTTTAAAATTTCAAAGACTTGAGTAATGATGCTTGAAAAATCTACTCAATATTTTAAAACAGAAAACAGCTATTATTATATAATATTACTGTATTCATTTGATGTTTGATCAAAGAAATGTAGCTTTGGTGAGTAGAAGAGACTTCTTTCAAAACATTATAAAGTGACCCCACACTTGAGTGTATGTGCCATGCTGCTGTAACACTGGTAAAAGTTTGTTGTACCTTCTCCACCTCAGGCTTCTTGTCAGAGAGCAGTTGTTGCGTGCGCTCGTATGCTGTACTGATGAGATTTCTGACCTCGGTGTCAATGAGACGCGCTGTGGCCTCACTGTAGGGCTTCTCCAGAACAAGCTCTCCCTGCCGTGGCAGATCAAATGACACCTGTCCCACCTTCTCATTCATGCCAAACTGTACAATCTGTAGAGTGAATAACATACATATAAGTTTTAATTTAATTTTAGTTTAATTAACGTCCTTACACACACACACACACGCATATACATATATATTTTTAATAGTGTCACATGATCTAATATACTGATTTAGTGTCAAGAAACATTTTGTACTATTAATTATTGTTATTATATATTATTATTATGTTGAAATCAGCTGTTCTGCCTAATATTTTTTTGTTTTTTCTGAAATTTTGATGAATAGAAAGTTAAAAAGCTCATTTCTAAAACAGAAATCTCTTGTAATATTTTCAATGTCGATGTCACCTGTGATTAAATTCATACATCCTTAGCACATCCTTAAGAGACATATCTGACATCCGGTTAAATATACCATTAACAAATCTTTCTGTTGAAAAAAAATTGTCAATTTAGCTCAATTTAATTTACACTAAATTACATTCTGCTCAATCATATAAAGACAGCAAGCACTACATTACAATGAAATAGCACAGATGCCAATCAAAGTATCAAAAAGCATCCACTTATTTACCATTGCTGATACTTTCTAAACAGGCGATGATGAAATCAGATGATTGTGTGACGTACCTGTGCATAGGCACTCTGTGTCACCTTCTTCAGGTCATCCTGTGCCCCGGTGGTAATTCGGCCAAAAAAGATCTCCTCAGACACACGTCCACCCAGAGTCATGCACATCCTGTCCAGCAGCTGCTCCTTGGTGTACAGATACTGCTCTTTGGGCAAATACTGGGCGTAGCCTAAACCCTTTCCACGTGGGATGATGGACACCTGAAATGACCGATCATATGACTGAGTACATTTAAAATGGCACCAGAGTATTAAAATGCAGGTAATTGAGTGTAATTTTACTTTAAGCAAAGGGTCAGCATGCTCAAGAAACCAGCCGGCTACAGCATGACCAGCCTCATGATAGGCCACTGTCTTCTTCTCCTCTGGCTGGAGGACCTGAGTCTTCTTCTCAAGACCTAAACATGCACAGAGCTCATCATCAAGGCTGGCATGGAAAAACAAATCGACTTTTCAGCTAATCTTTATTTAAAGCTAATTTTTATTTTATTTTATTTCTTTTCTCCATTGACCAGCCAAGACTGATTACACCGATGTGATTGTATGCGTCAAAGGGTTAATCGAATCAAAGCTGAAAAAGTGTGAATGCTTGGTCCATGTGAACCAGAAGTTGCTGAGACTTTTATTTCAGTATGTGTATGTACTTCCAACCAAAAGTAAATGCAGGGCTTTCTTTTTGCACATTAAAAGCAAACTCTTAGCAAACTAACAGCAAAGGGGAAGCACTTTTGTTGCTTATTGCAAACCGAATGGTAAAATACATGCTTATGAGTCAAAATAACATCTATCTAGCAACGTAATATCTTGCTAAATATTTATGTAAACAATCAATCACGTCTCCATGTATGAAATTTCAAAGCAACAGCAGCATGATAGTTTGCTGTTTATGCAGTTAATATTAATAAAGAGACAACAAAGAAAACATGCTCCAGGCGGAATGTGTTTAATTACTTATTATATTAACCAATATTTGTAGAATTTATTTGAATTATTAAATGTATGTATGTCTATACAGTGTATTTATACATGTAAATACCATGAACAAGTTCTTTCTTTCGTTTTTTTCTTTTTTGCGATTTAAAGATATAGTTCACCCAAAAATGAAAATTCTGTCATCATTTACTCAACCTTACTCAACTCAAACTCACAAACCTGTTTTGAGTTTCTTTTTTTTCTGTTGAACACAAAAGAAGATATTTTGAAAAATGTTGGAAATTTGTAACCATTATAAAGCTTTCATAGTATTTGTTTGCCCTACTATGGAAGTCAATGGTTACAGATTTTAAAAAATTTTAAAAACAGAAGAAAAAATTCATAAAGGTATGAAACCACTTGAGGGGGAGTAAATGTTCAATTTTGGGTGAACTATCCCTTTAATTAAAAACCTTTCTTATATTCTAGCTTTAATGCACTCAAAGTAAATTATTTCATGAATATTTTAGTTTTAATTCTGATGGTTATGACTTTTAGCTTTGAAAACTTAAAAATGTAATATTTCTAAACATTTTAATATTTTCTCAAAGACCAATGAAAAATATGCTTACAAAACTGAAAAGTTCAAGATTTCCAAAGCATGTTCATTTATGCTCTCAATACTTAGTTGAGCTTGTGAATTGGAATTGCAGCAGGTCATCTGAATTGACATCCAATCTTACTTACCATCCAAACTATGCAATTAATATCATATTTTGCTATGAATACACTCTAATGTGAGTGAGATTTTCAAATATCCCATTTGTCTCTTACCCCCAATTACTCGTTCAATGGCTTGCTCGAAATGTTTTTGGTTGATGGCATCAGAAAGGTGGCGGGCTGCAATTAGCGCAGCCTCATTGCACACATTAGCGATGTCCGCACCTGTCAGAAGGAGAAAAAAAAAATTCTGTTAAACCATTAAGCTTCATTTACATCTCAAAAAAGTAACCCACGTGTACAGTATAAAGACATGCCTGAAAAACCAGGTGTTAGAGCAGCCATTTTCCTTGCTAGAGCTTCCTTGTCCAGCTCTGCTTCCAGCTTTAATGGTCTCAGGTGAACTTTGAATATAGAAGCTCTACCTTTGATATCCGGTGGTCCTGAAATCATTTGCATAGAATTGTTTTAGTGTAATTGCAGCCTTGATGAGCATTTTCAAAAGCCTTCAAAAATCAACTATGTAATAAACTTCTTTAAAAATAAAAAGTGGTAAAACTCCTTACCGATATATATCTGTCTATCGAAGCGTCCAGGCCTCATTAGAGCTGGATCTAGAATATCTGGTCTGTTTGTGCCGGCCAGCACTACAACATTAGTAGCAGTGTTAAAACCTAAAAACGAAAGAAAGAGATGTACATTTGCATTAATAGTTATATCAGATCATTAAAAAATATCACTATGATGCTACACATGAAGAATTTAGTTTGTGACCAGTAACATTGTTTATAATAATTTCCAACTTTACAAGTTTTTTCACACCGTAGCTTGATTTTCTTTGTCCAGATAAAAAAATAAATGACACCAAGTCCTATTTTTGGTTCATTTGAAAGCCTTTAGTCTTTGTCTGTTGTGTACACATTTCAGTCAAACCATTCCAGAGTTCATTGGAAAGCAGACAGACTTATCTTTTCAGATTTCCTAGTTTGTTTGCATACCAAGGTTCAGATGGCTAATATATCCTAATAGAACAATCACAATAGAGTTTATATAAACCCCTTCACACGTAAATGTGAAATAATCTAGCTGACCCCAATCCCCCCCATGTGAGTTTTTTTAAAGTGACCGTTATGTAGAATGCATCGCTTTAAAGTTTTCATGGTGACACGTCATGTATCAGGTGACACCACCGCCACAATGATTTATACAATTATATTTTTTTATATTTTTCCCCCTTTCCTGAAAATCTTAATAAACGTCCTAATTATATTGCGAAATATCTGATATCCCAATTCTTAAATATGTGTAAAATCATTTATTTAGTTGTTTAATGAACAGCTTAATATTGATCATATTATAAGATCTATGATGGAGATGGGCAGTCCCATGTTAGTCTATGCTTCAGTGGAGACACCTAAAATAAGCATTATTTGTTTAAAAACAATGATAAATTGTGATTTATGACAATCACAGCACATGTCTTTCCTCTGGCTCAGTGCCAGCAATCGCAGGAAAGCAGATTTGAATTTAGCAGCTGATGATGTGATGCACTGAATGCTCTAATCACACTAATGTGATCGTATGCTCCAGTGACTAGCCAAGACTGATCACACCACTGTGATCGTACACGTCAAAGGGCTAACCGAATCAAAGCTGAAAAAGTGTGAATACTTAGTCCACGTGAACCAGAAGTAGCAGAGACTTTTATTTTAGAATGTTTATGTACCTACCTTCTTTTTGCGCATTAAAAGCAAACTCTTAGCAAACAAACGGCAATAGGGGTGTGGTTAAGAATATTGTGGCTGAAGCCCCAAAAACCGACATCAACAGCCATTCCCAGAAGTCAATGGTCAGGCTTTGATTAAAGATTACCAAAACAAACTTTTTTCAAACTACTGTTTTCAAGATACAAACCATCCATCTCAACTAGTAACTGGTTCAGTGTGTTCTCTTGTTCACTCTGTCCACCGAAGTTGCCTCTACCTCTCTTTCTCCCTACAGCATCGATTTCATCTATGAAGAGAATACATGGGGCGTTCTTCCGTGCTAATACAAAAAGATCCCGTACCTACCCAAAAAACAGAGTGTTTAGTCATAATAACAACAATGCTGATTAAAAAAACATGTTGAATGGCATAACAAGTAACAGAAAATGTCCTTACTCTAGCCGGTCCAACCCCTACAAACATCTCCAAAAACTCTGACCCATTCACAGTGATGAAGGGGACATTGGCCTCTCCTGCAGTGGCCTTGGCTAGTAAAGTCTTTCCTGTGCCTGGGGGTCCAGTCAAAATGGCGCCCTAAACAATAGGATTAGACACTGTTAAAATCTCACGAAATCTCTTTGGCAGCTTCACAATGTTACTTAAAGGTCTTGCGCGACCTTTGGAATTTTGGCACCCAAATCCTGGTACTGCTTTGGGTTCTTTAAAAAGTTGACAAACTCCATGATCTCCAGCTTGGCCTCCTCACAGCCAGCCACGTCCTTGAACTTGACGTCGATCTCATCTCGTAGTACTTTGGCAGTGGTTTCGCTGACACTGAAGAGTCCACCCATTCCCCTTCCAGGCCTCCCTGCCCCGGCCGGCCCTCTCCTCAACATAAACAGCAGGAACCCAATGATCAGGACGGTGGGCAACATGCTGAGGAGGAATGACCTAAAAAATAAAAAAAAACATTAAATTCTCTAGTTTGATTGAAGATGCTTGAATCTAAAATCAATTCTGATGTCTCATTATTAATTGTAAGTTGCTTTCATTGGAAATTTTTTTTGTGCAAATATAAAACACCATCTTACCCATCACTTTCAGCAGAATAGACCACTGGCAATCTGTTTTCTCCTTCAATTCCTAGCTCCAGCTGAGCCGTCTCCAGGTTCCGCTCAAATGTGTCCACACTGCCGATGTTGAACCATACATATTGCTGTTTGAAGAAATGGACAGTCATTTCTATGTCATTATAATGTTACTGAGATTAGAAAAATGTGCCTTATTTACATTATTGCTTAAAGGTTTAAGGTCAGTAAAAGAAAGTCTCTAATAATCATCAAGGCTGAATTGATTTGATCAAAAACAAATACAAACAAACCAATATAATGCAAAGTATTTTTTCTTTAAAGTGGCCCATTATGGTTTCCCAAATATTACCTTTCATCGGATGTTAGATATAGTTGTTTGTGAAACTAAGAGGTCTGCAAAGATGTAAAGTCCTGCTTCAAGTCTTGGAGGGTTTGATTGATCAACTTCTAATGTTTCATCATCGGTCTCAAGTTTAAACAGATAAGGTATAATTGGTGCCATTATTACTGTCCTGCAATATATACAATGTCTAAGCATTGTACCCATTTATGAAATGAGAAACGTTTCATTTGCAAAGATCCCACTTCTCTTTATACAAACTTCTAAGCATTTCAGGACTCAAGAGTTGAAACTCTGACTTGGCATTATAAGCAGTAAAACAATCATAACAGACTTGGCCATCTAACTAATCAGATGACAGGACGGATTTAGAAAGAACAAATTTGCAAATTAATCTGAGACTCTTTGAGAAATGAGGTGATGTGAGCATTACTGAGCCTAAAATTGTGAGCTGTTGTGTATGTTAACCTGTCAGTCTGTGCGGGCTACTAGGGTAATTTATTTGATTATATGATTAATATCGTTGGTTTTGGCTAAAATAATAAACATGTATGCAGTATTGAAAAAACTGTATGTAGTCTTCCTAAATAAACTCACCCCATCAACTGGAGTTTTACCAGGAGTAAAGATGACTTTTACATATCGCTTGTTTACAACCTCCAACCTATCAACCTAGAAAAGATACAATACATAACTTCAAGGGTCAATGTTCATGCGTAGCTGGAAAGAAACAGCAAACGACATTGATTGATAAAAAAAGATCTTGTAAGTACAAGTAATCACATACCACTCCTTTAGCAAGATAACTATTTACAAAGTCTTTCCATGTGACCTCCCTTCCTCCATCTCGAATGAAGAAATAATACCCCACAGCTGCCCAGAAGGCCGTTCCACCCAAGAAATACATACGAAACTCTTTATCATCCCAAGGAAATTCACCCTGCATGAGGGACAAAGAAATACATTGAAATTAAATGAGGACAAATGTAAGAAATCAATACATTTTCTTGACCTGATAAAGTACACTATACTGCCAAAACATTTTTACATGCACACAAACTTTAATGATATCCCAATCTTAATCTGCAGGATATAATATTGATTTGATTTTATAGGGATGTCACAAACTGTTTTGAAATATTTTGTATATTAAAAATGTCAAGACTTAATCTTAATCTCAATCACTGCTGTCACAAAATAGCATAAATTTAACAATTAGGCCCAATACCAATTCTACCCCTTAGCCCTTCCCCTTCTCCCAATTCTCTTTAGCTTGAAAGCGTAGGGCTAAGGGGAAGGGCTAGATAGACACCATTATCAAATCATCAGAAAATAAATATTGGGGTCAAAATCAAGATCTGCTTCAGAAAAATATATCAGCAAGCAAACTTTTTAACGATCCTGTGAATTTAAAAGAAAGTTTTTTTAAGACGTTAGTATCAGCATGTTAGTCATAAGGATATTTATAAGCTAGTGTGTTTCACATTTAGAAGATATAAACACTTCTGACAGAAAGGGTCAATGTTTTTTTTTATGTCAACTCATACTTCAGTTTCCCATCAAAAAAAATTCAGACCAATCAAATGCCCTCTAGTATCTGACATGTCCCACCCCCTTCAAGACTCTTTTCATTTGATGCGCTTGAGCTCAACCACTCTCACTGGTAGGGCTGTGATGGAAATTAAAAGCTGTTTTTTAAAGGGGAGGAGCTACTCCTTAGATTACGTCAAACATTGAATAAAAACTGAACATTTCAAGCACTTCATGGGACCTTTAATGTTACAGCACTACTAATAATTACACAATGTTTAACCTTTTGAATACGACTTTGCCAGGTGGATTCATCTTTCCGCCCCCCTCGTTTTCCTCCTCCACTACTTCCACCTCCACCTCCACCTGTGGTCTTCTGAGAATTGGTTGGTTTGGCCTCTGGGTTAAAATAGAGGCACAAAACAGAAAGATTATAAAGATTATAATCATATAAAAAGCCATTACCTTGATCTTTAAGCTGGTCAGAAATATTACCTTTGACTTCAGCATTGGACGGCGTGGGCTCACTGTTTTTTGGACCACCATTTTTATTATTAGGGAAGTATTTTTCAAATCCTTCAATGCAAAAAAACAAAATGCAATTAACAAATGAGTATAGGCATAACCTAGCTTTGAACACTGCATTTCTAGTGACTTTCACACCTTTGGGAGGTTTGGAGCATAATCTTCTATAAGTGCCAAAGACCTGAGAGAGCAAGGATCTTCTATCTAGGACAATTTGTCCAACACCCTGGACCTTTAAATGCAAAAACATTGACATGATAAATATACACACTCAACTTCTGAAAAACAGACTCAAGATACCAAAAAAAACTCAAGGAACAATTTTGGTTCCCGTTTTGGAGAACATCTAGATTCCTCAAATTATAAATATATCCTGGAGAAACCTTACTGTTTAATAAAGGGACAACTGACAATCTGAAGCATTCAACAAGCTCTTTGAGAACAATACAGGTTGATGTGCTTTTTGGAGGGGTCTCTAAAGATTTCTTTATGTTCTAAATTTACCTTACCGCAATTTAATTAGAGCAGAAAGTCCTAAATTCATATGGGATTAAATTTTGAATAGGTTGCGAAAAATTATTACAAAAAAGTTTCTTTCAAGTATATTTGCTTTCTAAAACAAATATTTAAACTCACATAAAACAAGATATATTTACTTAAAGCAAAATTAATAAATTAGGTCTTCTGTTATAAAAAATTAACAAGGTTGATTCTGCTTAAAACTAAAAAAAAATTGTCAGTGGGGTATACAAATTACTTTTCAAAATGTTGTTTTTTAATCATAAACGTGCTTAATTTTCATACATTTTTACATAAAACAAGACTTCTTGTCTCGTGTAATTTTGCTTCCCAACTGAATGCATGTGACTTAAAAATCTGTAGACATCAGTGAAAAAAGCCCCCAAAATTTAAGAAATAGAATAATACAGTGTTATCAGAAGTTTCAGTAGACATTATTTCTATATTCTCATGAGTTATGCGATTCTTAACATGCCTTTTAAAAAGTACAAACTGTATTTTAACATTTTGAAGTGTTTAATGAAATAGATGAATAGCAAATATTGTCTATCCCCTATAAATGTTCATTTAAAGAAAACATATTGACATTTCCTGTTCCCTTACATCATTTTCTTTTATTTGGTCTTTTAAAAAAGTCTTAAAATTACTTATAATAGTTTTATATAAACTGCAGAAACCCTGTTCAAGTATCTTCTTACTGCTTGACATTCATACTTTCAGCCCATTTCCAACAGATATTACACAAACAGTCTGTGAAATGAACGTAAGCTTTCTAATGTTTATATGAGAATATATAAGAAGCAAACGCTCAGACTGATGTTTTCATAAGATATGAAAGATACAACAGATTAAATGTGAAAAGGCTGTGACATAACTAGAGCTCAACGTGTTACTCAACGCAATGTCACACAGGCCGTCGCTTGTTTACTATCAAACTCCCCGGTCTGTAACAGTGCAGTCTGCAGCACACTAGACAAAACCATCATAAAGACGACAAAATGCGTGTTTGTGATCAAATGTCAGCGTATGGTGTTGTGTTCATGCATGATGAAATATCCACACAAATACAGTCAAGCTGCACATTTACCGACTGAAAGCGGTTTGTTGATCTGACATTCGGCAGCAGAGTGTGAAGAAGGTTCCTGCAGCCTCTTGACAGATGCAGATATCGGTGTGCCATTATGGCACTGTGCGTTTGGGTCTCTTATCGTTATAAAAAACAAGACATCGGACGAAAAGTTTTGACAACATGAACTTAAAATGTACTGCGTTCCGTTGCGGTTTACTTCCGGTGCACGCTCGTGACGTACTCACTGTAAAGCGCTCAGGTTAACCCTCTGTGGACCGCAAGGTACAGAAAACGTTTAAATGTTTAATCAAATAAAACATAATTGAAGTTATTTACATTTTGTTGTAACGTTGCATCTATACAAGGAGAACGATTTAGAGTATTATGTTAATAGAGAACTATAAAATGGTAGCGTTATAGAGACTATATATTTGTCGTGCATTTGTTTGTTAGTTTTTGGAGTGATATTTTTGAAAAATAAAGAACAACATAAATTCAGTGAGTATATATTATTCTGCATATTCATAGAAAAAAAAATCAAATATCATTAGTAGGCCTATAAAGAGAAGTGGGCTCTTTGCAAATACAACATAATACTTTTCTAAATGTGTATAAATTATATCTGAACCTTCTAGAATAACCAGAAATAGAAACACTGAAAACTTAAAACGACTAAAGCTTCTGTCATTTCATTTCATGCAGTGTATGTTAAAAAATAACTAAATTGAAAATGTTCCATATTTTGTGATTCATTTTCTTTGTCATTTATATATGCTGACATTTACATATACATGTACATATGGGACCTTGAACTTTTGATGTTGAAAAAGTGACTTTTATTGACATTAATAAACCAAAATAAGTAAATTCAAGTGTAAATAGACAAATGTTCATTCATTCATTCATTCATTTTCTTTTAGGCTTAGTCCCTTTATTAATCAGGGGTCGCCACAGCGGAATGAACCTCCAACTTATCCAGCATATGTTTTCATTGGGAAGCACCCATACACTCTCGTTCTCACACATATTCTATGGACAATTTAGCTTACCCAATTCACCTATACCACACGTCTTTGGACTTTTGGGGGAAACTGGAGCACCCGAGGGAAACCCACGCCAACACAGGGAGAACATGCAAACTCCACACAGAAACGCCAACTGACCTAGCCGAGGCTCGAACCAGGGACCTTCTTGCTGTGAGGCAACAGTGCTACCCACTGCACCCCAGCAACCCCCTGCAAATATGCTTTCTGTATAAAAATGTGATTGGCTGATCAGATATTTGCATAAATGAGCATCTGAACAAGTGTATAAAGGGTTCGGTGTGTGTAATTTTTAAAGTTAAAGAAAGATGCATTGGGCCTCACGGCGACGCAGTGGGTAGCACAATTGCCTCACAGCAAGAATGTCGCTGGATCGAGCCTCGGCTGGGTCAGTTGGCATTTCTGTGTGGAGTTTGCATGTTCTCCCCATGTTGGCGTGGGTTTCCTTCGGGTGCTCCTGTTTCCCCCACAAGTCCAAAGACATGCGGTATAGGTGAATTGGGTAAAGCTAAATTGTCCGTAGTGTATGAGTGTATGGATGTTTCCCAGTGATGGGTTGCAGCAGAAAATATATGAATGAAAGATACATTTACTTGTGTATCTTAAGTATTGTGTTGCGGCTGGAAGGGCATCCGCTGCGTAAAACATGTGGTGGATAAGTTGGCGATTCATTCCACTGTGGGGACCCCAGATTAATAAAGGGACTAAGCCGAAAAGAAAATGAATGAATCTTAAGTATTGTTTGCAGCATACTTTTATTTAGGGCAATAACAGAAAGATTTCTTTAAGAGAATTACTTGTTTTTCCTCTGTAATCCATGTAGTATCAGCCTGTGTGCAAAAAATATAAAGATGGTGTCAGTGTTTTTCCAGCCGGGTCAGAACAGGGTCACAGCAAAGGAGCAAAACACTGTCTGTAAAGTGTATCGTAGCATGAAGCAACATGTTTCCTGAAGTCTTTGACTTGGCACTGCCTCTTGCCCAACTGGAATGATCACATTCTTCTTGCAAAGTTAGGTTGCCCCTTTTAAGGGGCCAAATCCTCTAGATAAGTTATGACTATTAAAAACATGCTTTCATAACTTCCCTCTTATATTGTATGTACAATACAATAAAATTATCATGTATGTACAATAAAAATCTCGTCCATAAACAACAGTTTGTTGCATTATCTGAATGCAGAACACCACTTAAGTTGGAATGTGAATAATAACATTAATAGTAAACAGAGTAATAATAGTAGTACAGTAGAGGGGTTGCAGGTGGTTAATGACGTGAAAGCGCCTGTGCAGAATGATTATATTTTCAGCATTCCTCGCATGCCCACATCCCACAAGCCCTTATATGTCTGTCTGCTGCAGAGTATCAGGAACACGCATTTAGAGTTTCAGTTCACTGCAAATTCACATATAGAAGCTGCAGTGAAAGATAAACCACACTCAACAATCAGCATTGCGCAAACATTTGTGTTAGTCAAATGCTCAATGTGTTAAAAAATGTTAAGACTTTTTTAAATTATAAAGAATATAAAATTGAATGTTTAGAATATAGCATACACTGTAAAAGTGTCTGTTAAGCAACATTTGCCTGTAGTTTGTGATTCACTGGTGTTTATTTACGTTTTTTCAATTGCTTGTTGGGACCTTGATCTCTGCTCTAACCAATTTTGTTGTTAAAATGTGTAATAGAGTGACTTGATATATTTTTAGGAACCTGATACAATATATGGTTGTTTCTACACTGTTAAAAGCGATTAGTGGACTTTAGTTTAAAAAGTGAGCTAAACCTGTCGAGCAAAATTAATTAAATGAATTATGTGCATATTTATTAAAGGTAAGACACTTGAAGTAAATTAACTAATCGCTTTGTGTATATACATTATTTCTCATACAATTTATCATTTCAAACTGAACTGTAAATATTTAATGACAAAAAGTCAAGACAACAAATGTGTTTATATTGCTTTAACTTATTTTAAGTTAATCAGGTTTCAGCTTGGGCCTCACAGTGGCGCAGTGGGTAGCACGTTGCCTCACAGCAAGAAGGTCGCTGGTTCGAGCCTCGGCTGGGTCAGTTGGCGTTTCTGTGTGGAGTTTGCATGTTCTCCCTGTGTTGGCGTGGGTTTCCTCTGGGTGCTCCGGTTTCCCCCACAGTCCAAAGACATGTGGTACAGGTGAATTGGGTAGACTAAATTGTCCGTAGTGTATGAGTGTGAATGGGTGTGTATGGATGTTTCCCAGAGATGGATTGCAGCTGGAAGGGCATCCGCTGCGTAAAACATATGCTGGATAAGTTGGCGGTTTATTCCACTGTGGTGACCCCAGATTAATAAAGGGACTAAACCGAAATGAAAATGAATGAATGAATGAAAGGTTTCAACTTTTAGTCAGCTTGATTGATGTAAGTTGAGATGACTAGAAAAGTTCATTTGATTCAACTAAAAAAACTTAAGGCAGCAAGAATATTTTTACAATGTATGTTAATAATAGTTACTGTTAAACTGTTAAAAAATAGTTGCTGTCTTGAATTGAATTGAATTGAATTGAATTGAATTGAATTGACCTTACAAGTCATTTTTACTTACATTACAGTAAATTGGATTAAAATAAGTTCAATCTTGTATAACTTAAAAACATGTAACTTAAGAACTTAAAAAAAAACTTACTTTAATAATTTAAATTGACAAAAATTGTATCAGATAGATACATAGATAGATATATATATATACATAGATAGATAGATAGATAGATAGATAGATAGATAGATAGATAGATAGATAGATAGATAGATAGATAGATAGATAGATAGATAGATTGATAGATAGATAGATAGATAGATAGATAGATAGATAGATAGATAGA